>JAFVLL020034615.1:0-18272 GCA_021397915.2 Tor tambroides
GTGTGTGTGTGTGTGTGTGTGTGTGTGTGTGTGAGTGTGTGTGTGTATATATATATATATATATATATATATATATATATATATATGGACAGATATTTTGTAAAAGAAACAAAAAGCCACAGTCATGAACCATGATTTGCTAGATGGTAGAGATGCTAGAGAGAATAAAATCTGTGTAGTGCAACATCATTAATATTTTTGGTGTTATCCCTGTAAACTGTACATTTTAAATGAGTAAAACAAAGTGATTTTTATCAAAATTTGGGAATACAGGAGCATATAAATGGCTTTGAAGCTAAAAGACCAGGACTAAATACCACAAAAGTCCTATTTTGGGGTCTTTAAGAATGCAAATATGGTCAATTATGATTTTGTATTGACTTCAGTAGACTATGTTATGTGACAGATGCTCGCTCCACTCCATATAGTGCACGTACGAGTTAAGCATAATGTTTATTCCTCTGTTTCTTATTCATGGTCTCTCTCACTTTCTCCACTCGGTGGGCGAGTGACATCAGGAGAGCAGCGACATCATCATCAGACTAGCACAAACAGACACGCGCATGTGACGGCGTGAAAGAGAGGGAGAAAGAAAGAGAGTGTAGAGGGAGAAAACAGGGCTGTTGAAATGCATGCTAGTATAATGAAGGACTACATTACTTGTTTGTAGTTACATTACGAAGGTGAGGTCATTTACATGTTGCTTTCTGCATGTTGTAACTGGTGGAAAATAGGGGTTTTTCATCTATAGCACTTCAGTGTGATCTGATTGGAATAAGGGATATATAAGAAGGTGTGTGTGTGAATGTTGGATGTATTAATTTGTTTTGAAATATTTGCATTGTATCTTAACAAGATAGAAAACGTGACTGTAGTTTGAAATTGTTACAGTAAAATCTTGTATGTTATTATCTAATGAACTTGGTTATTGCACAAAGTGTTTAACATACACTTGAGTGAGCATCATATATGTATAGACTTCTGGCATTCTAGCTGCTCATATCAGTCATTTTTGTTTGCCTCCTTGTGTCAGATCTTCTGTGCTGTGTCTTTAAAGAGCAGCAGAGCTGTCAGTTGCGCTTCCAGCAAACTACTTTATGAGCTGATTAGATGTGTAGGGCGTATGAATACATTAACCTTTTCTTCTACGATAGGGATACACAAAACACAATTTTCATGTTTTTTTTTACTCTCTTTCATTTTTTCTTTCTGCTTTTCCGTTTCCTTGGTACATTAGAAATCAGTACTGAATATAATGCAGTATTGCAGAGTTGATGTATTTTTTTTATTTATTCATTCACTCATTCATTTCTAATGTAGTTTTATTTGGTAGTTGGTTTTTTCAAGATTGTTTCGACTTTTCTTAAGCTTTTAGCTCTTACATTCTGTTGACTTTACTGCTTTTATGTTTGGTGTCACAGAGACTACAGTGATATATGTGTAAAAATAATAATAGTGTTTTCAAAACACACTTATTTTCTTAATCTGTTTTGTGTAAAATAATAAAAACCCAATAGTAAGATTTTTTTTTAAGCCATTCTAATAACATAGCATCTGTTGGGGATCAGTTTTACCCTCAGCATAAATAGATAGATAGATAGATAGATAGATAGATATGTATATATATATATATATATAATTATAAAATGTATAATATATTTAAAATACATTTTACTTTTTGCTGTATATTGTGTTTTGCATTACATAAAATACAGTATTTTATGTATTTTCTTATAATGCACAAATCTGTATCGGTTCCCCATTTACTTAACATATGTAAATGTATATATAATTATAATGTGTATAATATAATATATTTTTAATCATTTTAACAAAATAAATGTATCATTTGCTATGTATCATGTTTTTCATTTACTTTAAAATACATTATTTTTATGTACATAAATGTACATAAATTTAAGACTTTGCTGTAGTGATTTTCCATTGGATTTACAAGTGTCAAGAGCTGAGAGCTTCTTTTTATGCTATTGTTTGTGCAAAATGACATTCATGTTTTTCATCAACAGCTTTTTTTCACTCTTTACAGCCATAAAGTAGTAGGCAATTGTTAAATCCAGAGCCATTTGTAAAATGTTGATTTCAATTGTGTATTGACAGATGCTGGAACCAAAAGCAGCTGAACAGGCTGCTGATTTGGGTCTGCTCGGCTTCAGCCCTCACAGTGTGTCCGAGCCCTGTTCCCCATCATGCCCCTCTGCATCGCCCATCATGAGAAGAACCAACTGCAGCTCTCCAGCTCAGCGGCTCTCCTACCCAGACCTGCACTGCAGCACCGGAGACACCAACCAAACCGCTCTATCCTCTCGAGACGCCTGCAAACCTCCATACCTGGAGACCTCTGAGATCTGGAAGGACAGACAGAAGGAGGGGAAAGGAGGCGGCCAAGAGTCAGAACTGGAGAAAAGGGAGCAGGGGGAGGGCGAGAGTGCTTCTGAGACCATTAGCGTTGGTGCCAGACCCACGTCTTCATCGTCATCTTCCTCACCTCTAGTCATTCCCAGGTTGTGCCTGGATCGCTCCTTCAACGCAGATGCTTTGACCTCACCGTCGACAGACGATGAGGAGGAGGAGGAGGAGGAAGATGATGAGGACAGCGATGAAGGCTTTCTGAAGCGGAGGAGTATGGTGGAATCATCTCCTAGCAGTGGGCAGCAGAGCAGGGGCTTGTGTGTGCAGAGGTCCCTCCACAGACGGACGCACAGCGAGGGCAGTTTGCTACAAGAGCCTCGGTCTCCTCGCTTCATCTCCGATCAGGCCATCGACTGCATAGAGGCCAAGCGGGAACCTTCGGAGCGCTGGGCGGTTCCCTCCCCACAGACCCTGAGGAAAGAGCTCACCAAGAACGGAGGATCCGTCCATCAGATCTGTCTGCTCTTCACTGGAAGGAGGGTGCGTACAAATTCGTCTATATTAAATTACAAATACCACGATTTATTTGATCTCATTAGAAGTAAATATGGTAAAATATGTCTGTTGTCAAAACCTCAGTGATGATTCACATTCAGCTTAATTAATTCTTTTGTAAATCTTCCACAGGTTTGTGGCAAGCCAAACTGTAAATGTGACATGGGAAAAACTGGTGGCAAGAAGAAGAAATCCAAGAATCTGTGAGTCAAACCAATTTCTGCTACTACATTTGCAATTTTATGGAGTGAACCTCATTACTGTCAATGATAGGTTGGGGACATATTTCACCCCAAAACCAAGAATTTCATTATTATTATTTTGCAATTAAGAAAAAAAAGCCTGTTTGGAGCACTATTAAATTTTTGCATTGTAACATTGTTTTCATGACAGCGAAGCTGAAAATCTCATTGTCATTACTACACTATCAAAAATGTTTTATTAGGGGATTCATTTGGTAGCATCAGATTTTACTGGCTCAAAGCAACAAAAACAAGTCAAAGGAATTGTTCAATATGACAATATGACTAATGGCTCAACACCATAAGGTTATATCAACAAAATTCATTTTGCATTATAGTAATGAGAATTATCATAAAAAAGCCTCATTATCATGAAAATAATGTAACAATAAAAAACTTAATCGCCCTACAAATAGGCTAAATTTTCTTCACGCAAAATACAATTTCTTGTTTGTTTTTTCTTTTGATTTTAGGTGAATCTGGACTGTTTACTATTTGCTATGTATCATGTTTTTCATTTAAATTAAAATATAGAATACAGTATTCTTTTTTATTAAAATTTAAACTGTCCTACAAATAGGCTTAAAGGAATAGTTCCCCCCAAAATTAAAGTTTGCTGAAAATTTGCTGAAAATTTACTCACCCTCAGGCCACCCAAGATGTAGATGAGTTTTTTCATTAGAACAGATCTGCAGAAATGTAGCATTACATCACTTGCTCACCAATGGATCTTCTGCAGTTGAATGGGTGCCGTCAGAATCAGAGTCCAAACAGCTGATAAAAACATTACAATAATACACAAGTAATCCACACGACTCCAGTCCATCATATTGTAAACTGAGCTGCATGTTTGTAATAAACTTTCAAACAGTTGCTTCCAGCTAAAATATCCTCTATCTAAGAGACTCTAAGAGTCCTCTATCCATAATATTGCTTTCTCCTTAAAGGTGTAGTTCACCCAAAAATGAAAATTCTGTCATTAATTACTCACCTTCATGACATTCCAAACCGTAAGACCTTCGTTCATCGTCGGAACACAAATTAAGATATTTTTGGTAATCTCAGATTGCTTTCGGACCAGCAACAAGAATACTTTTTGTGCACAAAGAAAACAAAAATAACGGCATTAGCAGCACCAAACGCATGCGTAGCAGTACTTTCATGAAAACACGTCAAAGGCTGACACGAAAGAAAAGAAATTGTTGAATAAAGTCATTATTTTTGTTTTCCTTGCACATGAAAAGTATTCTCGTAGCTTCATAAAATTATGGTTGAACCACTGATGTCAGATGGACAATTTTAACGTTATCCTTACTACCTTTCTGGTCCTTGAACGTGGTAGTTGTCTTGCTGTCTATGCAAGGTCAGAAAGCGCTCAGATTTCATCAAAAATATCTTAATTTGTGTTTGGAAGATGAACGAAGGTCTTACGGGTTTGGAACGACATGAGGGTGAGTAATGAATGACATAATTTTCATTTTTGGGTGAACTATCCCTTTAAAGATGGATTTGTTTCCATCGGAGAGCAAGTGATGTAATGCTAAATTTCTCCCAATCTCTTCTGATAAAGAAACAAACTCCTCTGCATCTCACATGGCCTGAAGTTGAGTAAGTTGTCAGCAAATTATCTTTTTTTAAATCTATTCCTTTAATTTTCTTCATGCTAAATATAATTTCTTGTTATAAGAAATGTAGCCATGTAACCATGAGATATTTAGGTGTTCTGGTTCAAGAGATGTGGATGTAATGCTTTCCATTCTCAGGCTCACTGGAGGAAAGCATTATTTATGCCTTTACTATCTGTGTTCCTCCTACAATAAAGTTCACGGCTATAACCGGAATACATTTCCTCCCAGAAGCACTTGAGTGAACAGTTAGCTAATAAATCACCTGATGTGACACCTTTTGTCTTATCACATAGGGCCAAAGACATGAAAAACCGTCTGACTTTTCTGCGGAAGAAGACCAACGACAGACATGGAAGCAATCCAGCCAGTAAGCTTGAGAAAGTCCTTAAGTCAGACAAGTGAGTCCACGTGATTGTTTCCTATTTCACCCGAACTGACTCCTGGCGCACAGCGTTGCGTGTCATTTGCGTATCATCGTTTTTAAGTACTGAGAGAGTCATTGAGGAACACTGAATGGGTGCATAGGCTGAGCTTTGATGTATGAGTGTTGAGTGTGCAATCAAAACAACAGTGACGTTTTTGAGTTATAGAGTAGATGGCCTATTTTGTGCGCTATAATTATCTGTGAATGGGTCATTAGTGTGAGTCATGGCTTTGTTGACCGCTCTGTCTGCTCATCCACAGACCGACTCCAGAGGAAGCTCTCAAATGGGCAGAGTCGCTTGATGCACTGCTTTCTCACAAATGTAAGTTATGTCTCATTCGTTATGACAGCTGTGTTGATCTCTGCATCACAGCAGCTGTTACTGCTGTTTTAAACCATGTAGTTTATCCATATTAACCTCTGCTCCTGGATCCAAATCCAGATTTACCCCAGATCCTCTTTAGCACTTATTCTGCGTTTTCTAATAAACGTTAAAGTAATTTTCTGTTCACTTCTTCAGATGGCCTGGTGGTTTTCCGCTCCTTCCTGCAAACTGAGTTCAGTGAAGAGAATCTGGACTTCTGGTTGGCCTGTGAGGACTTCAAGAGGATCAAATCACTGTCCAAAATGGCATCCAGAGCAAAGAAAATATTCACCGAGTACATCTCCATACAGTCCTGTAAAGAGGTACGATGAAAAAACAGTTTTCAGGTTTTTATATTAAGAAGCTAATGTTTCGTTATGGTGGTTCTTGGTCGCTAAAATAATGTGCAGTCATTTTGCAGAGTGTGTGAAATTAATAATTCGGTAAAGATGATCAGTAAAGACAAAGTGTCTGTAATTCAGTAAAAATAAATATGATTCTTCGTTCTAATTTTTGTATGCTAGTGCAGAATTTAACAAATCATACAAAGTTTAATTTTTTCATATTTTTAAATAGATTTTTTTCAACACAAGAGACTCGAGACAAAAAAACAAGAATGACATAAGATTGAAAATACAGATGTTTCAGTCCAGTTCACCTAAATCTAATAGTGCATGTGTCAAGTTCTTATAAATGTATTTTTATTAATATTATGACAAAATGTATACACAAAAATCTTAATGTTGCATTTCATAAAAGGAACTTTTTAAGAGACTTACTGAGCTTGATATGGAGTTATGAGGGTTTCTCTCTTTTTTTCTTTCTTTTTTTTTTTCTTTTATTGACACAAAAAGGCTCCTTGCACGTTGGTTATATATGACTTTAATTTGAAATGAAAAGGTTTGCATATTAATAACATCTTTCTACAGCCTTACTACTTATTTGAAAGAAACAAAAATATAAGATTATCCCAAAATACTTAAGGGTTTTTGTACAAGAATTTCAGCTTTGAAAGAGACTTTTTCATGATCTCAGGTCACCATGACATTTTGAGTTCACACTTAAAAAAAATGACAAATTTTGAAATTATGACATATTCCAGTCACAGAACTGCATTTGTAATATCAATTGGTTTAGTCTAAACCAAAAAAGTAATTAATATACATAAATAATACAGGAATTATACAGAAATGTACACAGTTGTGTGTGTGGAGAATTGTGCAAATAGAAGAAATAATGAACAAATGAACAATCAAAATGATATTTCTTAGCTTACTTGTTTTCAGCAATAACATGTCCAATGCAATTTCAACTAAAGTCTCATGCTGTTTTTTTCTTGGCAAGAAACAGGATTCGTTTGTGTGAGGATGTTTTTTTATTCGACTTGCAATTTGTAATTGATTCCAGAGAGCAGATGTGCCAGAAAACCAATCCAAAATGAATATGAAAAGTGTCCTAAGCAGACTCTTGTTTTATTTCCAAGGTTAATCTGGACTCACACACCAGGGAGCACATCAAGGAAAACATGGAGAACATCTGCGCAGACTGCTTTGACCTGGCTCAGAGCAGAATCTTTGGACTAATGGAAAGAGACTCATACCCTCGATTCCTCCGCTCTGACATTTACCTGGAATTAACCAACCAAAAGAGACCCGGCTCTGCCACAGATCCATCTTAAAGCTATGACGACAAACGGTAGACGTTGAAACTTATTTAGATCAGTATTGCTGGAGATGTAGTAGAACAGGACGTGTCTACAATCACATAATCCACTGATGCACAGCTTCATATTGAAACGTCAGTCAGCTAAGCACCTTGGAGAGCTCAGCCCGATGGATCATTGCATGGACAGATTGTTTTTGGACGCTTCTGTGCTGCACCCTGTTGGACAGTTGTGGCAATAAGATGGCGATAAATGTGTTATGAACATGCTGGAAGTGTTGACTCGAATCAATTTGCCAGTTCCCAAAACGCCTTGGCACCTGTTGACCCAGTGGCAGTACATAGAGGGTGCAAAGCATGATGGGTATGGGAAAAAAGAGAAATTTTGGTACTGTTTTGTTCAGCTTTACCAAGATACATTTTCACTTTTCTTTCCTGCGCAGACCTCAACATACTCCACTTTTACAAAGATCTTAGTGAGACGATATTAGACAAAACTAAGTGTTAGTTAACATTAATGTCCTTGGTTTTTTATTTTGTCTGAGTTGCAGTTGACAGCATGTTTATATTCTCTCAATACTACTGACAGAACACTGATTCTTATTACTTTCAAGGGCTTTGGTAACATTTCCACATCTGTTCTTCATGTAGTGGCCCCGCGGCTCTAATCCCTTATGTTTTACAAGTGCAATATACAGTTAGTTATTATTAATATTTCTTTAACAAAAACAGTACATTAAAGGGGTCAGAAGTTTTTTATATACATATACATATTGTACAAATCTTCTCCCATAATGCATCGTACAGGCATAGTAAGTTCAAATGAAAGAAAATGTGATTCCTGATGTAAATAACAGAGGTTGAGATATACGGACTAACAGTTATAGTGATGTTAAAACTGAAGGTATTCTGTTTGATGTTGTTGCTAAGTCAAGTCGATTGGTCACACGTCAAAGAAACCAGAAGAACATAACATAAAGAAGCCAGAGTTTGTGTTTAATAATGGCTTAACATAGAGGAGCATGTGTTGTACATAGATGTATGTGTTCTGTGTTGATTTACATGTTTATTTACCAGTTAGATCTTTGGGAGACTCATGTTTGGCAAATACAGTGTCAGTTTCCTCCTGCCTTCATCCTAACAATATTCTTCCTTCTGTAATAATCTTTCTTGTATTTATTTGTGGGGTCATATTTCACTCACTGCTGCCTTCGTATGTAACATACTCTCATCAAATAAAATTACATTCAAGCATGATGTCAACTGGGTATTTATTTATTTTTGAAAGTTATAATTCATTTGTATCATTGTGTTGTTATTTTGAAATGCCACAGGATTTTAACATATTGCCCTTATGAAGAGGTTGTACATCTAAAATCGTTTATTTTAATTGTCTTTCAATTCAAATGAAAGAGAAAGAGAAATCTTTAAATAAAAACTGTATTAAATTTTGATGAACAAAATATATAAACAATTATACATACATTATCAGTCAATCGCTGTCAGTCATCTCATCTCATGAATAATTGTAACCACAGTTAATACATTGTAACACTTATCAATTCATTGTAACACTATGCATTTTAAATTCGGTTATAATTATCTACACTACCAGTCAAATTTTTGAACAGTAAGTCATTTTTAATGTTTTTTTTTTTTTACAGAAGTCTCTTCTGCTCACCAAGCCTGCATTTATTTGATCCAAAGGACAGCAAAAACAGTATAATTTTGAAATATTTTTACTATTTAAAATAATTTATTACAGTGTCACATGATCCTTCAGAAATCATTCCAATATGCTGATTTACTGTTCAAGAAACATTTATTATTATTATTATTATTATTATTATTATCATCAATATTTAAACATATTTACATATTTTCAGGATTCTTTGATGAATAGAAAGATCCAAAGATCAGCATTTATGTGAAATAAAAAGATTTTGAACATTATACACTATACCATTCAAAAGCTTGGAGTCAATATTTGTTTAAATTTTTTTTTTGTGGAGGAGGGGGGGATTATAGAAATACTTAAGTTAATACTTAACTATAATAATACTTTTATTTAGCAAGAATGCTTTAAATTGATTAAAAGTGATGATAAAGACATTTATAATGTTACAAAAGATTTCTATTTCAGATAAATGCTGTTCTTCTGAACTTTCTATTCATCAAAGGAACCTGAAAAAAATTCTACTCAGCTGTTTTCAGCACATATATAATAATAAATGTTTTTTGAAAGTGACATGACATATGACCAAGTATGGTGACCCATACTCAGAATTTGTGCTCTGCAATTAACCCATCCAAAGCACACACACAGTAGTGAACACACACCCGGAGCAGTGGGCAGCCACTTATGTGGGGGTTCGGTGCCTTCCTCAAGGGCACCTCAGCCGTGGTATTGAGGGTGGCGAGAGCACTGTACATTCTCTCACCCCACCTATGATTCCTGCCGGCCCGAGACTCAAACTCGCAACCTTTGGATTACGAGTCCACCTCTCTAACCATTAGGCCACGACTTCCCCGGCAACTTTTGAGCAGAAAATCAGAATGTTAGAATGATTTTTGAAGGATCATGTGACTGGAGTCGTCTTCTTTCTCTTCTACTTACATTTTAAAATTATATTAAAAAAACAGTTATTTTAAACAGTAAAATATTTCAAAATTGTACTGTTTTTGCTGTACTTTGGATAAAATAAATGTAGGATTGGTGAGCAGAAGAGACTTCTTTAAAAAACATTAAAAATCTTACTGTTCAAAAACGTTTGACTGGTAGTGTACATATATGAAATATATATGCCTATGTGAAAAGGTTATACACCTATAAATCCCCAGAGGGCAGCAAAGCTCTAGAATAATGCAAGTAATGCGACGGCAAATGCTAGGGTGTGGGAGCATAGTGTTTCCTCTTACTTTAGGCTGGGTTTGACCACCTCATGTAGCTGTTGAAGGTGTGGAACACACTCCTTTAAACTTGATCCTGTACGAAAACAAATTAAAGGAAATTATCTGTGTGTAAGAAAGCAGCAAAAAGTGAAAACCATGTTTTGCCTGATATATAAGGAAAGCTTTTGATTTTGCACTGCCTCTGATCCAAACGTTTCTATGATCCATGCAGCTGTGTCAGCACAAGAACAACTATTCACTGTATGCATAGTTTTATGACACAGTGCAGCAGTGTGTTTACACCACAACATGTTTACACAGTAATGCATCGACAATTGCTTGTAAGAGTTATTTCACCAGGGCGGCTCTGCAGGTATGACACAGATACGGCAAAACATTTACACAGTACAGGATCTACCCTTATGTTTTATAGATATAAACAATGAATACATTTACTGTGCACCCCAATTAGTAAGATCATCCATAAGAAAGCATTTCTTGTATGTGCAATGAGGTTCAAAAAGCAGATGTTCAGTGAACACAAATGATCTGCGCTGGTGAGTCATACAGCTTCATTAATAACTGTGTAGGTGAAAGAAAGGACTCACATAGGATATGCTGTCTCAGACGCAGACAGCCAATAGGTCAAGTAGGTGATGGTGATGACGCACACAATCCAGATGTCTTACTATGAGGTGGAGGATTGCACATGGAGGTTGTCGTGTAAAATAAAGCCTATTTTAAAAAAGAAAAACTTGAAATATGCATTACAACATTTACATATCTCAATAAATAAAAACGTATAGCTAAATACAGACACTTTGAAAAAAACAATCCATAATTTCAGTCTAATGAAAAAACTGTTGTTGTTTTTTTAATGAACTTTTTTTAACAATTAAATGTAAAATAATCCTGAAATATGTATTAAAGCATCATATCTAAATAAATAAATAAAATGTATAGATAAAATAAACACTGTCCATACTGTCAGTTTAAATCTATCTGTTTTATAAATTAAATGAAATTGTAAAAAATTAATATTCCAAATTAGGATCAAAATCATATCTAAATCTAAATAAATAAAAGTGTAGCTAAAAAATAGACATATTGTCCATTTAAATGTTTTCTCAAATTAAACTAAACTTTAAACATTTTATTAAACGTATCCTGAGTTATTTATCAAACAATGCCAAAAAATAAATAAAGACATTTTCTATATTGTCAGTTTTAAAATTCAATGAAATCCAGAAATATGCATCATTGTCATCAACTAAACAAAAAACTTAAATGTATAACTATAGAAGATACACTTTCCATATTGCAATCTGTTTTCTTAAATTAAAAATAAAATAATAAAAAGGACAACTAAGGTGGTATGTTCAAATGTTCACATTTTTTCAAGTTTTTAAGTAGATATTTTGTGACTTTCAGATTCTTTCTTCTTAGCTATAAATAATTAAAAATAAAAGCTATGAATTGCGAAAGAAACACATGTATTGTTATTCTGTGCATGGTAGCATTAAATTGCTGATATTAAAGTATTTGAGATCTTCAGGAAGGTATCCTTCACACCCGTAGATGGTGCTACAATCATACTGTTCAGCTGTTATTAAAGAGTCGCACCGCCTGACCAAACAGTCTACATTTGGACAGATAGAGGGATGGTAGGGAAATGATGGGGATGTGTTTCTGCAGTTCTGTGAGTTTGAGGGATGGGAGGGCACTCTCAGTATGAAGGGAATGTGAGGACAGGAATCAGCCTTCAAGCGGCCTGCTTCAGCTGTGGCTTATACGCAAACATCAGTAAAGCCTTGACTTTCTTAGAAAAGAGCCGTACCACACCTGTAATGACGCAGACAGGCAAATGCCTCCGAAAATTGTGGCAACAAACAGATTTTCAGGGTGAAATGAGTCTGAGGTGGAACGTTTGTTTTCGCTGCAAATGAAGCATGCAGAAATGTACAAACTTATATATTTTGGAGTACAAACATCAAGTGCTTAGTTTTTGTTTGGATTTATTATATTATAGATTTTGTTATGCCTTTAGACCACATGTCTTTTATGTGCACAGATTCCTTGGCTCATGAGCTAGACATCCCGCATGCCTTCATTTATTTCTGCCTGGAAAAGTTTTCTGCCATGTTGGGTTTTTTGAAAAACATACTTTTGCAGACTAGTCCTAGTTTTTTTTTTTTTTTTTTTTTGCCAGATCTGCACCAAATTTGGCATCCATTAAGTCTGGAGTGCCTGCATAAACAGTCAAGAAAACATGCCGAACTTTGAATTCAACATGACTGCCAAACGCCAATAAATAATGTTGGGTGTGGCTTATTTTGTTACAATGGATAATTAAAAGGTAACTGTGATGAAATTTGGTTGGTGGTGCCAAAATGATGCTAAACATTAAAATGTCTGTAACTGGGACTAACTGGTTCTGGTAACCGGTTCAGTTACCCTGACATTTTGCATCCAATCATTTATCAAGATCCCAGAGAGGTATATGAGGACAATCGAAAACAAAACTTGGGTCGATTTAAGGACAGTCTGAATAACATTCAAAGTTTTCATCTCATTTGGACAGAAGGCGGCGCTGTAACTGCGGACAACAAGAAATAACACGATTGCGATTAATGTTTATGAATTTGTTTGAACATTAAATGTCAGTAAAAAAGACAGCGTTAGAATATGAACAATATTCATATTCTTAAGTGGGCTTAAGTGGGCCGTATTCGGACTCTGATAATAGCTTTATTTTATTATTTAGCTCATTGTCAAAACTAAGACTCGTTTGTTTTATTCAGAAATGCAACAGGCGACGTGTAGACCCTTCTGGAAGAGGTCCACATTCAGAAACGCATTAAACTTGCAGCATTCCTCACTGTTCCCTAAGGTCCGTCATTATTTTAATTAACGTCTTCTTGTGCAGTATGTGTTCACTCTTGATTGATGACTAAATTCAGATAAGTGCAGATGCGATGTGCTGTCAGGTGCCGGCAGACAGAACGTCAGGACTGCACTTTTTATGGCTGCACTCTTTCTCTCTCTCTCTCTTTTTTTTTCCTGCCGTAAAGGATGAACTCATAGCTAAAAATGGATCCCGGTTCCTTCCTCATCACAGGCCTCATCATCAGCAGATTGGAGAACGGGCGATGAGCCAGGAGACTTCATCTCTTAAAGGCACCCAGACTTTTTCTTTTTGTCTTTCTTTCTTTCTTTCTTTCTTTCTTTCTTTCTCCGTTCACTGTTCTTCCATGCACAGGTATAGGCTACTCACATACAGGAGCGTTTCTAGCCACCAGTAAACTGGCACAGGCTCCCCATCAATGTCCCCATATTTTGATGGATGTTTAGATATAAATAAATAGCCTACAGAGTCACAAGCTGTGTGCGCAATAAACTGCTTCATCGCTGACAAACTGATAGACATGTGAAAGTTGTATAGGTGAATATCCACCTCCTCCAGCGCCTAAGTTATTTTGTTTTATGACTTAAAAATGATCCCGCTGAGAAACCGTTGCAAACGAATCAGTGCGTGCGTGAATCGAATGAATCAAACTGAATCGCGAACAATTTCAGATCCCGTTTATAAACCAGTTTGACCAATCAAATGATTGATTCATTCGCGATCTTTCTTAAGTCGCTAATTCTGATGCTGCACAGTAGTGATGGGAAGTTCGGATCATTTTACTGACTCGGACCTTTGAGTCTCGTTCAGCAAAATGAACGAATCTTTTTTCGAGTCATTTCGTTCATTTCGTTCATTTTAGCAAAATATAATTAAAATGTTACGTGTTACTTTCCTAACACATCTACTACTTGTGCAAACGTTGATCACACTACAAACAATAGAAAACTATAATGGTATAAGAAACAGAAAAAAATTATTCATTGTTTACCTGAGTCTTTAGTTTATGATTACCTCACCCCACCTCACCTCTTATCTGACAAGTCTTCGGATTTGAGTCGTTCATTTATCACGTGACAGCCCCATAAGCTAAACCTATGCAGTCAGAGCCGGAAAGAGAATTGATTAGTTCATCTATCGAGTCTTCGGGTTTGAGTCGTTCGTTCATCACGTGACAGCCCCATAAGCTAAACCTATGCAGTCTGAGCCGGAAAGAGAATTGATTAGTTCATCTATCGAGTCTTCGAAGTTCGAGTCGTTCGTTCATCACGTGACAGCCCTGTAAGCTAAAACTCTATGCGGTCAGAGTCGGAAAGAAAATTGATTAGTTCACCTTGTGAGTCTTTCGAGTCGTTCGTTATTTTGTAACGTGACGTTACAGCACAGGACAGAGAAATTAGTTAATTTGAATTCACAAATGGGTGCATAGTTATTATTATTATTATTATTTAATATTATCATTATCATTTACTCTTACAGTTACGTGATGGCGCTTGGTCTCAAATTGTAGCTTTTTATTTCTTTACAGTTTATAGATGTGTGAATTTCTGTCATGATGGTTCTTTTCCACAACACTGAATGTGGTAACAAAGGTAATAAACTAAAGAGTTGGTTATTATTATTATTATTATTATTATTATTACGTCTTTTCCCCTCAGACTGCATTGGTTTAGCTATGCGGTTGTCACGTGATGAACGAACGACTCGAACCCGAAGACTCGATAGACGAACTAATCAATTCTCTTTCCGGCTCTGACTGCATAGGTTTAGCTTATGAGGCTGTCACGTGATGAACGACGACTCAAACCTGAAGACTCGAGAGATGAACTAATCAATTCTCTTTCCGGCTCTGACTGCATAGGTTTGAGCTTATGAGGCTGTCCACGTGATGAACGAGCGACTCGAGGCCAGAAGACTCGATAGATGAACTAATCAATTCTCTTTCCGGCTCTGACTGCATAGGTTTAGCTTATGAAGCATGTGGAGAGATGACAGGCGAGGCTCAAACCCGGAAGTCTCAAAACAGGTGAACTAATTCAGTGCAGAACCTATAGGATTTTGCGCATGCGCAACTGAACGAATCACTCCCCGAGACGACTCGTTCTTCCCGAGTCACATTAAAGATTCGTTCAAAATGAACGAATCGTTCAAGAACGACCCATCACTACTGCACAGCTGATAGAAAACACATGACATAATTGCTGAAATATTATTAGGGAAAAATTATTTTCAGGTCATTATATGATCCACAGACAGGGAAAAATCCTAGTGTCTTTGAACTAAATGTCAGCAGATCGAATTTGAAGATTGGACTGAAGACGAATTGATACAAATATTTCTCTCTTTCAGTAATTATAGAGAGAATTATATACCTACTGTAAGAGACTGTTAGCCAACACTGCTCCAAGAGAACAGGGTTTATGCCATCATTTCATTACTCCATCATCCAGAGAAAAGTCCATCAATAGATAATTTTGGGGTCATTTGGCTGCTGTCCAAATCAGTGGGTCAGGGCTCATATTATGTTTGACAGTGATCTACTGCTGCTAACGACACTGAGAACATTCACAGCCCACACAGAGAAACGGTGTAAAGTTTACAATGTGTAACCAAAGTTGTTAGCCTGTTATTTAATTCACTATCATAGACACTCTTAATATCACTGAAGATGAGGAGCAACCTGGTCCATTCTAAACTATCGTTTAATCGTTTAAAAATATGGGCGGCCCTTCAGGTTCTGTGTACAGCAGAATCATTAAGTTCTTTTTGCCATGTTTGCCTGCCTTCTTTCAGTGCCTCAAATGTTTCCTATTATGTCTTTCAATTTTCCCGCTGTAAATACTCCACTCTCAAAAGCCTCTGCCAATGTTTGAAATACTCCAAAGTTTTCATTTTGCATCATTCACCCCCAAAGTATGCTTAAGTCAGTCTCCTTCAAACAGTGCCATGAACTGATTAGAAAAATATGGACAATTATAGCCAGCTTAACCTCTTTTCTAAAAAAACTGAGGCTGGTTTGTATTTCCTCAGTCTTTAACCTGAGTCCAGAGAAGAGCCAAGGAAAATAAATGTTAATGGTGTATTCCACAGTGTGGGTTTTACATTATTAACGTTAAGGGCAGCTTCCAAAAAACATATGTGGCAAAAAAAAAAACATAAAAACAATCTCATCGACCATGCTAGGATATCCCTGGTGTCTCCAAAGGTCATTTTAGGCTGACTCCACTGCAGATTTGCAAGCTTAAGAAGGGCAGGAGACCAAAGGCAGTACACAAGTCATATGGTAAGGCAGCAGGCTCCAAATATGAGATTTATTTAAATATTTACAGGGCTTTTGGTGTAAGGAGAGAGCAGAGAGTGCAAGAACAACAAACAAATAACAAACAAACATCCATTGCTAAGAATACAAATCAATTTAGGTGCCAGTGGTTACCGGACAATTTTATACAGATTTCCTTTACCTGCTCAGTGATTTTTAATAATGTTATTAGTAAGAATTTCAAAAAGTCTGTTATGTTTTCTTATGTGTGTTATCTGTGAGGTAAAGAAAGCCATGGTAATGTTTTGTGCAGTCCACACGCATTTTTTTATGTGTAGCAGTTAAACCAGTAATATTGTGAAATATTATTACAATTCAAAATAATTGTTTTCTATTTTAATTCATTTTAAAATATAATTTATTTTCTGAATTTTTAGAAGCTATTACGCCAATCTTCAGTGTCACACAATCCTTCAGAAATCATTCTAATATGCTGATTTGGTGATTAAAAAACATTTCTTATCAGTGTTGAAAACTGTTGTGCTGCTAAAAAAACAGAAAAAATGTACATGAAACCATTTATTTGAAATGAAGTGTTTTGTAATATAATAAAGGTCTTTACTGTCACTTTTACTCATTTTAATGCACCCTTGCTGTATAAATGTTTTTCTACCATTACAATTCTCGGAAGATTTTAGAAATCCATTAAGATATGACAATGTTAATGTTTGGTTTTGACAGAATAGATCAGCTACGCTGCTGCCGCTGAATTGCTGCTGCTGTTGGTTATTGCTGTTCTTGTTATTGCTGCTGCTGCAAAGCATGCTACTGCCAGTACATATGCCGATATGGTGCTGTGAGTATTTAAGACATACTACTTCTGCACAAATAGCATATATAATAACCCGTAGCAGATCTATACAGGTGGAGCTGGGGAAGGTGGAGGGTTTCAGAGGAACTCTGAAAGTGCACTGCGAAGTGCTCTAGTGAATGCTAACCATCCATTTAAATGTAAAGCAGCAAGCCTATTGGCTGCGTATGCAACATGAACCAATCAGCTTGTGGCAAGTAGTTTAACAGTATGAATATATTCAGTTTGCGTCAAGGATCCATCAGCCTGCACCATCTGGAGTTTCATGACTGGACTTGGCAATATCTTAAAAAAAACAAACAAAAAAAAACTTATAGACCCCAAACTTTTCTGTATATTATCAACTATATACAGAAATATATATCAGTTAGATCAGAGGTTGTTGGGATACATAGAATATAAATGGAAATATCTTAAGAATTATCTTAATTGAACGGTAGTGAATACCTGGAGTCATAGAGTAATGGCAACATATCTGAAAGGAATGGGATTGTGTAGTAGTTAAAGCTCAGGACATGTAACCAGAATAATGATGGCTCCAACCAAATAAGGGTTAATATTCGAGGCTATGGTGAGAAGTTACCTGTCCACAAAAACATATCTTGTTCTGTTGGGATATGTACAGAATACTGAGTTTGAATGACGTCTGTTAGTAAATACAGCTGTCAAACACTATGTGAATGAAGCAAAAGTTTACTCTTTTTTTTGTTTCATGTGTCCAGTACATACAGCAAATCATCATGTTTCAAGTACATTGTCACGAATCTGGTTCGTGTTCGTACGTCCACTCACCACCAGAGGTCACTCGCTCACCACATTGACTCTTGCACCACACTAACTGTTCTATATTACCACGGACTACAATTCCCATCATCCATTGCACTGACGTCACACACACAGCTGATTACACTGATCACACCTGAGGACTATCTCACATTGCTCTGATCACACAGCTGATTGCACTGATTACACACCCTACTTAAACTATGGACTTCCTCTTCCTTGCTGCCGAGTATTGTCTAGCGTTTAGCACTCTCCTAGTGTTAGCTATGGTACCAAGCCATTCTGTGTGTATGTCTAGCTCTGAGTCTGGTCCTGCG
>JAFVLL020034616.1:0-10176 GCA_021397915.2 Tor tambroides
TTTTTTTAGGCAGAGCATTGTCAGAAGTTTGCAGATCTCCATCGGTATTGGTGGATGTTGGAATCCTAATGGACAATGTGTGGAGACAATGAACAATGACTAGTTTATGGACAATTAAAATGAATATTAAAATTGAAGAAAATTCAAATAGGTTTTGCCTGCAGTGTGTAAAAAAATACATGTACTGATAAAGAACATACAAAATCTATAGTAGATCCTGAAGTGGGCACCCAGTACCCAAACTGAAATTGGAAAAAACACTACATGCAAAATAATAAAATCTATGAGCGGCATTGACCTCCTTTAGGACTGTTGAGTCTCTGTGTGTGGAATCATGTGGGGACCAGGCTAGATTCCCTTTAGTAAATAAATTGACTGGAACTGTGTCATTTACCAGACTATTAATTGACTAATGTGCAGCGCTGCCTGCTGTGACATAGGTGTGACCGTGGGACTTATCATAACGGATTTAAGGAAATTAGCCGAGGCAATGGAAAAAAACATATGTGCTCTTGAAGATTTTAGAATAAACAGCCTTCCAGCACTGAAACAATACAGATTTTAAGAGTGTTCAAACAACGATTAGTGTAATCGCTTAAGTCTGTCATTATGAGATATCTATAACCATTAGCAATACATTTCCCAAGACAGCAAAACACAATGCATTATCATTTATACAATTATTCTCTCTGGCAAACCAGGTGATAAATTAGGACCTGAAACATTTGCAAAAAAAACAAAACAAAACAAACAAAAAAAAAACCTACTCTGATAAATATTTATTAAGAACAATATCTCTGTTTTTATTAATTATTAAATACTTACATTCATTGTGTTTCAGAGATTTTATATATTCTAATCTGCATAATTTGTGTGTCAAGTAATATGTTTGTTTATGGTTAATAAATAACATGTTTACTGTTACCAAACAACATAGCAACTTGCTGGATGTATATGTCCAGTAGCATTAGCCTTCAGCACAATTTTGTGCTGTTTATAATATGAAGTTAAAACAAGACTACTGAACAAGACTATATACAATTTATAATACAAAATCTTAATCATTGTGGAAACTGAACTCTATAGATTATCTATAGTGTTGGGTATCAGCTGACAACTGAAACCTATAAGAGTACTATATAGATTATCTCTGTTAAACAAATTTAGTCTCAAACAAAGGTCAATAAAATCAGTACTTCAATAATGATCCTCTAAATGTCAGATGGGTGATATTGTGATTTCCTCAGCAGGGTGTCTTTATTCAGCATGAGGTGTTACATCTGCTCTCAGCATTCATTAGCTCTCTGCCTATACCATAATCCCTCAGCTGCCTGCCTATAGATTTGCTGTCCTCTTTATTGTGAAAGTGATGCTGACATCTAAACACTCCAATGGAGAACGAGCTAAGAGAAAGGACAAAACCCTTCTAAAGGTTAAGCATGTTAGATGAGGTGACAAAACCTGTTTAGGGTTAAAGTACTGTTGAGAAGAGACACTGATATTAACATACTCACAGCTGATATGGTTAAGACACTTTGCTTTAGGTCATTAGCGTTTGTGTTGCATTAGTTGCAGTGCACTGCAACTTGCAGTGTTGGTGTCTCAGAATACTTCTATTTTGAAAATTAGTTCAAATTGTAATGCTTGATAGTTTAATTAAGAGTTTAAATGCTTATGTTCCTCTGTTGTGAGTCATTCTGGATAAATGTGCCTGCTAATTGCATAAATGCATAGATATAGATTATATAATGTAAAAATAAAATGTTGCATACTGTACGTCAGACATCAATGTTTAGAAAGTGTCATTTTTTCATCTGGACAACATGAGAAAGTTTTGTCCTTTAGATACAGAAGGACTGCTGGGCGGTCACTCTGTTTACTTTGCTCCTACCGCAGATATATATAAAAAAATGTTCTTCCTCCTTCAGTTCTGATTCTGTCCATCTCACATCAGGCACAACTAACGTTCCAGACCACCAGTCGTGATTTAGAACACAGATATCCTGAGTCTAATTTAGAAATATGAAAATACACCTCCAAACCTCTGCGGAGGCTGCCCACTTATAGTTTGAGAAGAAACAGATGTACATTTCTTGTTTATAGCATCCCGAACAAAACGATTACATCCGACAGATAACGGTAATTATCGGAAAACCATTAACATTCCGACACTATCCATACTCTCATTGTTTACTGTACTTAAAAGAGATGCAGCAGAGAGAAAGCACAGGCATTTACAACTAAAATAATTGTGAGCCTAAATGACATCGCCTGGGCCCATGCACATGATTTTCTCACGATTTATCTTGTTCTGGTTTCTGACAGTCATTGAACGCACTCTCAATGCTTAAAGAGTCATCTGTTCAATGCTTATCGTTTAGTGTTATTCAAACATGGTAGTGATCCATCTGGATTGAAAAGGCAAAAAAAAACAACAAACAATATTGGACTCTTACATGGACTCAAGCCCAAAAAACATTTAGACAGGTGTGCTGGAGCAGGCCTGGAAATGAACTCTGCAGGTAGGTAGATCTCCAAATATAGGATTGGGGACCCCTGCATTATAGCCCCAAATATACTTTCAGAACAGTGTAATTTTAATTGCCTTCTCTGTCGACATGATGCCGGTGAATTGCAAAGTTGGTGCAAACATATACACATCACTATAAACAAATGCTTTCTTAACTGCTGCTTTCTCACCACTGTCATTTTGTTGTGTGATTATTTTGTTATTGAGAGGAAAACGCACAGCACATATTGACATATTAACCTAAATGTCATTCTCATCAGTGTGGATGGTATCTGGATCTTCGTTGACAGTATATTGCTGCAAAGATATTTCCAGCTTCTTTTTACTTCTAAGCAAAGATCGATAAAGCACTTCACTGTGGTTATATAGGGGCATTGAATCGCGGTCTTGTGTTTTACACGTACACAGGTGCGATCATGATCAATAAGTTCCTTGCTGCAGTTTACTTAATGGCCACCGGTGCCACTAATAACAAGGGTTTCTGAATTCTACATAAAGCCCATGTACTGACATGTGTAGTTGTCAGTAGGACAGGGCCATACAGTATATCACATATTCACAATGATTTGGCTAATTTCCTAAAATGTTGCTAATGTTTCGTAAAGAATGTGTAATAGACAAATTTTACAAACATTGTTTGCGATTATGAGAGAAGACAGATGCCCCTGTTTTGTCACACTTTATTTTAAGGTCCAATTCTCGCTATTAATAAACCATTAACTACGACTTTTGGCTCAATAAAGTCCTAATTTGCTGCTTATTTATAGTTAGTATGGTAGTTGTTAAGTTTAGGTATTGGGTAGGATTAGGGATGTAGAATATGGTCATCTGTGCTTTATA
Source organism: Tor tambroides (assembly GCA_021397915.2). Classification (NCBI taxonomy): domain Eukaryota; kingdom Metazoa; phylum Chordata; class Actinopteri; order Cypriniformes; family Cyprinidae; genus Tor; species Tor tambroides. The sequence goes on from JAFVLL020034616.1 coordinate 3,371, forward strand.
AGTACTAATAAACAGCCAATATGTTAATAATGAGCATGCTAATAAGCAACTAGTTAATATTAAGAATTGATCCCTATACTAAAGCATTACCCAATGTTTGAATAGCATCTCTTATTTAAACTGGAGAGTTGTAAATTTGATTCATTCCCTGTGAATCAGTTCAAACTGTTCAATTGAGTGAATAAATTCAAAACTTTTATTCAACAGTTTGCAAAATGTTTCTGGAAAATATATTTTATTATTGTGTAGTGTTATGTTGGTGCATATCAATTAAAATAATGAAATTAAATTTGTTAGATCAATTAAATTTGTTCTCATACTCCCTGGTCAGGAGAATACGGCAGTGGTTTATAACCATTCCAAGCTGGTCTGACTTCATTGGCATTTATCAGTTTTAAATGCATTTGCTCTGAACAAGCTAAAGCTCTAGATTTGAGTGCTTGCCTCTAGGTGTCAATATATATATATATATATATATATGCCTTCACTTATCATTTTTCTTTGTTTCTTAAACTTGACTTCTTTTTCCCACAATGTTGCTGGGTAATTGAAGTTTTGAAGAAATCACCTCTAAGGCTTTGTGAATGTCTCTTTCGCAAGGTCATAAGCACCCCTTAGCTTGTTTGTATATCTCATATGCTAATATCCATTTGCTAAGGTGATTAGTTGTAATTATTTACTGTAAAGACTTACACTAATTAGCCTTTCCTATGGAGCAATGGTGGGATATCTGGGAACAATTAGGCCCCCTGCACATTAACAGCAGAAAGGAGGAACACATCAATTACCCAGCACCATTTTACATTTCATCTTCTTATTGGGCCCCTGCTAATGTTGACCACTTCCTCTGCCTGCAGTTTATTTTGCTTTGGTGACTGTGGCCTCCACACATTGACCGTTCACTGGTCAGACAATCCATAATGGCCTGGCAGACAGATTGAGCTGCCAGGTACAGGCCATGAGATTTGATCTTACCATGAGAGGCTTTTACATGCATTTCAAGTACATGTTTCTGAGGTGCAGTTAATTACTGTAGATGTTTTAGACCTAAAACAGTCTTCTTAAAGGTATAATTCACCCCAAAATTTAAATTCTGTGATGATTTAATCAAAAGGGAAACTTAAAAAACAAACAAAACAAAACAAAAAAACTTTATGCTGATCTTTTTTATATAATACAAAGTAAAATGACATAAAAGCTTTGTAAAGTTGTCCATACTTCTCATACATCATATTAATTTATATTGTTATATGCTGTGTGAGAAAAGACACATTTGGATTAAACCTATTGCAGTGTGTTGAGGTGCCATTTTTAGTCTGAATATCAATACAATTGCAGTATGTGTATACAAACACAATGAATAAAGACTATAACATAGCATAAAAGCCTGTTCACTTCATGAATGATAACTATAATGTTTTAATAATTGTTCTACTATAAAAGTTCACACCACAGCTGTAATGATAACAACACAACCTGTACATGCATTTAAAAAAAAAAAAAAAAAAAAAAACAGTACAAACTGAGCACAACATGTATGACATTTCAGTCGGATTTAAAGTGCCCCTATTATGGATCTTTGAAAATTACCTTTCATGCAGTGTGTAACACAGCTCTAAGTGAATGAAAACATACTGTAAAGTTTTAAATCTGGAAGTGCACCGTGTATAAAGTTATTGTCTCTCAAAAGAAATAGTCGGCTCTGAATCAGTAGCTGTTTCCATCCACCTATTTTATGCGCATTTTGGAATATCGCATAAAAAAACGCTGGATGGAAATGCCAAGATGCGCATAAATTCTAAAAATGCGCATAAAAAACTTATGCGCACATTTGAGTAGGATAATTTTTTTAGCCGATAAGAAAAAAATGCGCATAAACCACGATGGAAACACATTTACCGAATAAATTCATCCATGCGCATCGAAAAAGTCATGTGACTTTGCGCTATGAGACGGGATAACTTGACTGACTAGAGGACCGATCTCGTTCACAGCATCTATATGTTGTTATGGTCATTCTAAAATGTCTGAGGAAAGTCTGTCATCAAAGTATTTCTGTATAATTACTGTCTTGCATGACTGCGTTCCCAAACAGAAGCATTCACCTCCGAAAGTAATGACCGCATTTATTGTGTCTCGTCTGCTCGTACTGAGGTGCAAGTTAAGTGGCTTCTCCTATATTCTTAGTGATATTTAGTGCCACAGTTTACCAGGAAGTGACGATTTTGTTCTCTTTGACTCGTTGGATGGAAACTTGATTTTCGCGTTGGTCTGAATGAAAATGCAAACTCATTCTTTGCCACTAGGTGCCGCTTTTGGAGCATTTAAAGCTCACAATCACTGCTTTAAATGAAATCGACCAATCACCGCAAATTAGCTTCAAGCAAAGGAGGGGTTTGGGAAAATGAATCGTTGAACGAATCGTTTGGGAGTCGTTGAGCAAATTAGGTAAAAATAAATGCATATTATAAGAAAATGAAAGTGATTTTTGACCTTGCATGCATGTCAACCTGTTGTTGGGGACTCCCAAAACCAAAATATGAACCTTTCATAACCCATAATAGGGGCACTTTAAATGGTTGGTACACACCTGAAATAATTTGACACTTGAATCTGACTACTTTGTGCCGTGATATATATGTTTACGCCTTTGATATATATGTTTATGCCGTGATATATATCTTTGCGCCTTATGACTGTATGTCTTTATTCACTGTACATATACTGTACATATGTATATTTAATTACTACATACTGTATTCTGATTTATATGTCAGCTGTTTTTTTATAGATATGACATCAAGGCAAAAATTTCAATGATATTTACGGTAGGCTATAGTAACATTATCATAGTGGTTTTCTCTGGTCCTGAATGTGATGACTGTGCAATACAATGCTATGAAGTTTTGTTTGGCTGCAATGCACAAATACATAAACTGGATTGCAACACTTAGGGTTCAAATAAACAGAACTTTAAGAATCAAAAATCAGATTCATTGTAACTGACAAAAATTTGAGCATGTAAACATGTCTACAGAGAAACAATATCGTTGGTATCACTTTCAGAATGTTTTTGTAAAACCATTGACAGCCAATCTGAATCCACTCGACTGAATCCACCCAAAGAGCTGGAGCATGTAAATCTGCATAACTGCAGTGCGTGCAACAATACAAATAACATTATCATTCAGGTGTGGACGCTTGTTGCTATGATTTTACATTACTATTATTTTTTATTTTATTTTATTTTTATTATTTTTGTTAATGTTGAAAGCCTTTGTCACTATGAACTGTTATTCTATGGTTGTTGTTTTTTTTTTCTTTCTTTTTTTTTTCTTGCATTGAAAAACAGACACAGGTTGCCATGAGGGTAAGTAAATAATGACAGAATTGTCATTTTTACATTATTTTTTTTCCTTCTTATAGTCCTGATGTCATAGTAATGACCTCAATGCTGATGTAGTTTTCCTCAGTGCCAGATATTCTCCCACAGAGCGCTCTGGTCTAGTCCAAACACGCAGGATTTCCTTAATTCTGTGATCAATGGCCTTTTAAACGTGTAAGAAAATCACCACTGTGCTGAACCCCTGACCTACTAACATAACCTCTAAAGGAAAAAAGATTTATACCAATCAGGAGAAGCTGACGCTTGACTTGGAATTAAGGACACAGTGTAGGACCCTTAATTAGAAGTGTAACCTTTTCCTGACAGAGAGATTTGTTTTTGCAGGGTCCGTGTTTGGGTAAGTTCTACAGGGAGTGACTGATAGAGAGATATGGATTCTGAATGGGCTCAGCCAACTGGGTGTTTATTAGAAAACTTGTCCCAACAAAACCCAATCAAAGGCCAAAGCAGCTCTGTGGCAATCACTCTAATAGGCTGTTTCCTCTGAGAGGCCTTCAAAGTGTCAGCATGTCACCAAACTGAAATGTACAAAAACAAATCATGACTGAGGTAAGCAGCGTTTATAACACTTATAAAAGGCAGTAGTTGCAAAGATTATTACATACTATATACATACATATATATATATATATATATATATATATCAATCAGTGGCGTGGTGTTTTAAAATGAGGAGGCAGTTTTATATAGCTATATGTATGTGTATGTGTGCGTGTGTGTGTGTGTGTGTGTGTCCCTGTTACACTTAATGTTGTCACATTTTCCTGGGTAAATAAATATTACATAAAAAAGAGAACAAATATAATTATATTTTGTATTTTATTAATATTATTTTTTTATTTTAATAATTTTAATACTAATTATACATTTCATAGTGTTTTTATGCATTTTTATATTTATTCCAAAATAATAACTAAAGGCAGTAACAATTTGAACAATATTCTGGAAACAATAAGGTTTCATTAGTTAACATTAGTTAACTAGCCTACTTTAGTTAACATGAACTAAGAATAAACAATAGCCTACTTCTACAGCATGTATTAATCTTAGTTAATATTAATTTCAACATTTACTAATGCATTATTAAAATCAAACCATTTGTTTGTTAACATTAGTTTACGCCTAATGTTTGCTAAACTTAACTGAATCAATGCAACAAGATGACTTGACTAAGTCAAGTTGTGACAACAAATCATTTTTTACAGTGTGTAATACATGTCCATTGTTTGTTCATGTTATATTAAATCACACCTTATTGTAAAATGTTACCAATATTTTTTTTATTTGTGAACTGATGTTCAGCTGTTCTTTTTAATAGTCAACTTATTTTCGGGTCATCATCATAAAAGCAATGTAAACACTGCCACAGACACGAATATATATCTTTCATATCATCACACTGAATGCTCACTCAGAACTGACGCAGTCATCACGTTTTCAGACCATTTCAAGTTTTATTTTGACGTGACACAAAGCAATGATATCTAAGCAGGAGAGTTGTTTACTTACTTTAATTAGTCAATAACGCCATCATTCATGCCAAAGAGCTCTCACGAAAACAAGAGGCGGGATTTATAGCAGGAACCAGTCACATCCAATCATAACCGATCATATCCAATTATAGCGCGATGGAGGCATTTCCAGAAAAGTCACCACACGCTTTAGGGTCTCTGCTTTAAGTCTATGGACCGAAGGGAGGCAAGCCTCCGCTGTAACTTTACCTGCGGGTGTCGCTGTTTGACAGCGTTACTTTATAAAAAACGAGTGACTTTTATGCTTTTAATGCCATATTTAGTAATATTTGCGATTTATGTAATATCGATTATTTTCTCATCCAATTTTTTGAGGAGACACTGCCTCCCTTGCCTCCTCGGAGGAAACGCCCCTGGTCTAGTCACCTAATACTAGAGCAGTGGTTCTCAACTCTGTTCCTGGGGAGCCACTGCTCTGCACATTCTGAATGTCTATTGAAGCTCTCTATGTGTTGTTATTATGTAAATGTAGTTATGTAAAACAGACACAGGGAATCTTGATAGATCGCCTGACTTAATTACTTTCTAGGCTAATTTAAGAATACAAATTAGGGTAAACGTACCTACAGTATTAAGCTCACCAAAATCTACATTGAGACATTCTACATTTTAGTGCACAAGATGTCGGTTTCAGTACAAGAAGTTGCGTATGTTAAAATAAATTATTAATCTCTCACACAATATTTAATTTTATTTCAAATGACGAAAGTATTTCAGTAAAGATATACATCATTAAATGCAAAAAGTCTGGCTGTGCTTAATGGGTACATTTTTGTACCCTTAAAGCACACCTCTGTTCCCAATAAGCTCACATCATTTTTTATTAAAAATTCTTGTTTATAGTTTTTAGTTTTCTATGTTTTTAGTCCTCGTCAGCTAAATAACACATATTCAAAAATCAAATAACAAAACAAACCAATAAAGCATTTAATTCATGGGGATGAACAAAGAAACTAGCCTTATTATGAAGCTTCTTATTAAATGGATGTCAATTTATTTATATTCTCTTAAGCCTGGAATATACTACATGATTTTTGCCCTGATTTTCCACCAGTTTACATTGACACTAGTTGCCAAAATATGTTGACAGATTCCATAGAAAATCACGTAGTGTATGATGATCACAGACTGATTTTTTAGCTTTAGACTTTGATTCCATCCAGTCGAAGGAGATCAAACATGTTTGATATTTTCACCCGGTTTTAGAACACAAATTGTTTTTTATTTGTCATGCGTCTCCTAGGAACAATGAACTCGTTTCTGTGTGAGTTCGTTGTGATCAGAAGGAATTTAAAGTCTGGTGGTGGGTGATCCTCAGTCATTTCATGAGTTCACACTTACATATAATAAACTGAGTAAAGGTTATGCGTATTTGGCGTGCTGTCCAGGGAAAGGGCTCCGAGCGCGGTAAGACTCCCGAGCCCGGGGTCCTCCCCCTGTCTGGGGAGAGGGGTCCGAGCTCGGTGTTTAGCCCAGCCTCAAAGCGCTCCCCCGAGTGCTCCTCCCCATGCTGGGGTAGGAACGGGCTGAAGGTGCGGAGTCAGGGTGGTGGGGGGATGCTGAAAATCGAGAGATAATGAAGGTAGGACCTGCTAAATTATTTATAGGCATTCTCTCTTGAATTGATTGGATAAATGTTGTAATTGCTAATGATGAATTGGCTGTGTTAATTATCTGTGGGTGCTCCTCCCGAAATTTGTTTATAAAACATCACTTAGTGTATGATGCCCAGTTTTCCTTTGTGAATATTTAGAAAGTCAGTAAGTGTATGATGCCTGGGGCCTGATGTATAAACGTTGCGTACGCACAAAATGGGCATAGAAATATGCGTACGCATTTTTCCACGCACATATCGGGATTTATAAAAA
>JAFVLL020034617.1:0-10618 GCA_021397915.2 Tor tambroides
CCACGACTGAGGTGCCCTTGAGCAAGGCACCGAACCCCTAATTGCTCCCCGGGTGCTGGAGCAATGGCTGCCCACTGCTCTGGGTGTGTGTTCACAGTGTGTGTGTGTGTGTGCATGCATTTGTTCACTACTCACTGTTGTGTGTGCGCACTTGGATGGGTTAAACACAGAGCACCAATTTCGAGTATGGGTCACCATACTTGACAATACGTCACGACTTTCACTTTTCTTTTATAAATGTTAAGCAGAACAACAGTTACTTTATAAATCATAGTAATATTACATTTAAAGCAATACCGATTACATACAATTGTATTTAAACGGTATGCATGACCGTTTAAAAGTTTGGGGTTTAAAAGTTTTTTTTATTGCTTTAAATGTAATATTGCAAAATTTTACTATAATTAAAAAAAGTAACAGTTTTCTATTTTAATATATTTTTTATGTTTTTAAATTGTATTCCTTATTATTATCAATGCTGAAAACTGTTGTCCTGCTTAATATTTTTGTAGAAACAGTGATATTTTTTCAGGATTTTTTAAAGAATAGAAGGTTTAAAAAATCTTTATTTGAAATAGTTTAAAATAAATGTATATTTCTTGTAATAATTTTAAAGTATTCACTGATCAATTCATGCATACTTGCTGAATAAAAGTATTAATTTCTTTCAATAAATAAATAAATAAATAATACTAACCGCAAACTTTTGTACAGTAGTGTATATAATTTGAGTTCTAATTTATTTTTATTTTTATTTTATTTTTCTAATTAATAAAATTATTTAGGGTTTTAATTAGCAATAATAACAACAAAAAATAAATAAAAATACATATTACCATATGCATACAAAAAATATAACTTATAATAACTTCCTATAACCATGTAAAAAAAAAGTCCTATAACTACAAATTCAAACAGTTTTTTTGGAAAGCAATGAAATATGGTGCAAAACATTACAATTAGTTTGACACTTGTATTATTAATCACAACTCACAATTTCAACAACAACAACAAAAAACCTACATTAGCAGGCTAGATAACGTTACCTTGGTTACATACTTCAATTAGCATAATCATATAGCATAAATACATCACCCAAAACCAAATGTTTACGATGAATGTTAGATCTCACACTGGCCAAGAGTCATCCTTAATGTCGAGTCCTGCACATGTATAACTTTTTGCGATTGCATTTTGAGCTTAAATCTGAGAACGTCTAAACGATTTTCAATCTACAGCCAACCAGACATAATAATTTTAATGCATTTTACCTCCTTAACTTGCGAGATTGTCATGGTGGGCTGGGGTTGTCTGAGACTGGGTGATGGACGGTGCTTTTACCATCCAGACCAAGGATAAACTATGACCCTAAACACATACACGTGGTCTCTTTTCTCTTTCACATTCTTTGTTTAAAAGATGAAATACAGACTGGCCTATGTGTGTGGCTGGATACCAGAATCAAAGGAACCTGGAAACAGACTGATATGTAAGAAGTGTAGTGGAGTTGCATTGAGAAACATGTATGCAGGTTCGCTGCCAGAAGCACGGCGTATTACTTCGGGCGATTTGCAAAGGTTATGTGCAAAGCTCACCCAGCAGAGGAGCTTGTGTGCTCCAATCCAAAGGAAAAAACTATATGAGTGGCTGTTTTTTTTTTTTTTTTACACACCGCAAATGCATGTTCATACATTCTAAATCTACAACTTTACATATGAGGTCAGATACACTTGTCAATAATGATATGAGCTGAATCACTCGCAGATGCTTGATCTTCCTGTTTGTGTCATGGGATAGATAAACGTAATGTGGTATTAACTATAAAAATATATGAATGGAAGGGAAAAAGGATGATATTAGGGCTGGGTATTGCAATATGTCAAAATTCAATGCATTACAATAAATTCCAATCGGAAAATTGAAACCGCAACAAACACCACATAAGAAAAAAATACCACGCTTTGATCAATCATAATTATGAAACATGACATACAAAGTTTAAATAATGACATTTTAAGCCATAATTATGACATGGGATGTAATTAAATCTGACATAGTGAAAATTTGTATCGTAATGAATTTATGATTTTTTATTAAGGCTTTATATCTCATAATTATGACTTTGTATGCCATAATTATAACTACTTAATATGTCATAATTAGGATTATTTGATCATAATTATGATATCTAATTATGATTTTTTTGTCGTATGGGGTGGAAATGGGCTTCTATAACAACCTGCTTCTTCATTAATTGAACTGTGGGAGATTAAATTAATACTGATACAACAACTTAAAGTATCAATGCAATATTTAGAGAAAAAAATAATTGCGATTACATTAATATAAGATTATATTTGCAAAACTCTAGATTACACCACCATTCAAAATTTGAGGTAAGCAAGATTTTGATCTTTTGTGGTCTATTATGCTCACCAAGACTGCATTTATTTGATCATACATGCAATAAAACAGTAATACTGTGAAATATAATTACAATTTAAAATAACCTTTTCCATTTTAATATATTTTAAAATAGAATTTATTCCTGTGAATGCAAAGCTGAATTTTCAGCATTATTACTCCAGTCTTCAGTGTCACATGATCCTTCAGAAATCATTCTAAAATGCAGATTTGCTGCTTAAGGAACACATTATTATAATTATTAATGTTGAAAACAGCTGTGCTGCTTAATATTGTTTGTGGAAATTGATTTTTTTCTCCTAAATTTTTTTTGTTGTGAATAGAAAGTTCATATACTTTTTTTTTTATAAAATGTAAGTCTTTTTTTTGGATAACTTTTCAGCAATATATGAAGCGTTTATTTGCAAAAACAGATAACTCCAGTTCTACAAACTTTCAAAAATCGTGTTTTTTACTATGTTATCATGTTTTTATTGTGTTTTATTGTGTGAGTTAGCTGTTTTTTAAAGTTATTTTTTAACCTAGTCAAAATAACCCAACTGCAGTTTGATTGCGATTAATTGGAAAGCACAATGAAAAAATTATCTGTTTTTGCAAATGAACTATTCATATATATACTCTACATATCTTACTGACCCCAAACTTTTAAACAGTAGCGTGTGTGGTGTAATTTCTCCAAACAATTATTTAAGGCCAATTATACTGTATTGTCATGAGACCATTGTTAAAAAATTCCAAATATGTCTTTTGCTCAATTTGGACAACTTTAAAAACAGTAAAATTAGATACGATTTAGTGCAACATTTTGAATGGATTTCATTCCGTTACAACCTGTTCATCCATGCTAAATCCAATCACCATCAATACTGAGAGGAACAATATTCAAAACAGCAGTTCATCAATTGGGAATTTCAATAGCAGATTCGTAACTTAAATTTGGTCCTCTGTAATACTGAACATATGCTTGATATAAATGCATACATGAACACACAGACGTGTACATGCCATTCAAAGTCACACACACACACACTCACATGTAGGTGAGAATGAACATAAATATGCATCACATATACACAGACAAAAAGGGAGGGCGATATAGTGATAAAGAGAGAGAGAGAGATACAAATCTACAGATGTTAAATAACACCAATATCAAACAAGATACAAACGTATTAGACAAGTATGTCATGGTTTCCCACCACAAACAGCCTCAAAACCTCTTCCTGGGTCATAAATATGCTGTGATGTCATATTTGAGGTATTTGGGTAGAGAAAATGCTTTGGTACCTTTGGTTGCAGGTTTGGATGGAGCAGCACATAACCGTTAGGATCAATTGCGAAATAATATCCATTAGGACCAATCTGAAATGAAATAAGAGAAGAACAGTGAGGACACCTCGAAAAAGAAGATCACCATCAAATCCAAATCCCTGCTTGGACCGAATGGGCCTGGTTCCTCCGAGATGTGGCGGTTAATCCCTCACTAGCAGGGTACTGTCTAATATCCCCCGAGAACACCGACCCGAGCTGTCAATCACCCCCGAGCACTTAGCGTTAATCAAATGTGTCGGTTCATCTGGAAACATTCCTCTGAGCTTAACAGAAAATCACAACCATTTACAAATCAAATGTAAGTACAAACAGATGTAATGTACAAGGGCTTACGTCCTCTTAAGAGCGATCTTACTGTAAGGAGGCGAAACCGCAAGATGGCAGACCGCAGAACAATAGCGCATTTATCTTATGCGTGCCGTGTTATTCTTATTACAGCGACTCAAAGAGTCTGCAAAGAAAACATCTAACACATGAGCTTCGCTTTGTTCTCTTATAAATTGAATTATGTAGCGTTCAAGGAATAGTTCACCCTAAATGAAAACTCGTCGCCATTTACGCGCCCTCACGTCGTCCCAAAACCAGATTTTCTTTCTTCTCAAGTTTTTTTTTTCTCACGCAATGAAAGCGAATAGGGCTGTCAAGCACCAAATCTGAGAATAAAGTACCATAAAAGCACCATAAAATGAATGTATGTGATTCAGGCGCTATATACTATGTCTTTTGAAGCCTGTCTGGTCTTTGACATCAAACTGGTGCGACACGACTGACACTTCAGATTTTATTCTACACTACTGTTCAAAAGTTTGCGGTGGGTAAGATTTTTAATGTTTTTCATAGTCTCTTATGTTCACCAAGGATGTATTTATTTGATCAAAACACAGTAACAACTGTGAAATATTATTACGATTTAAATAACTGTTGTATAATTTAATATATCTTAAAAAAGTAATTTATTCCTGTGATGCAAAGCTGAATTTTCAGCAGCCATTACTCCAGTCTTCAGTGTCACGTGATCCTTCAGAAATCATGCTTATATGCTGGTTTGGTGCTCAAGAAACATTTCTTACTATGAAAATTATGAAAATAGTTGTACTTTTTTTTCAGGATTCTTTAATGAATAGAATATTCAGCAGAACAGCATTTATTTCAAAATAAAAATATTTTGTAATATTATAAACATTTTTGTTACTTTTGATCAACTTAATATGGAGGGCCAATTACCGCTACTGAGTAAAAAACAAAAAAAGGTAACTGACTTTTTATCTCACAATTCTGACTTTTTTCCCGCAATTGCGAATTTATATCACGCAATTCTGACTTTATTTCTCTGAGAAATAAAGTCGCAATTCTGAAAAGAATTAAAGTCAGAACTGCGAGATAAAAAGTCGCAATTGCGACAAAAAAGTCAGAATTGCGTATACAAACTCGCAATTGCGATAAAAGTCAGGATTGTGAGATAAAGTCGCAATTACCTTTTTTTTACATTTTTTATTCAGTGGCGGAAACGGGCTTCCATAAAAAACCTTACAGAGCCCAAACTTTTGAACAGCAGTGTACATGAAGATTACATGCAAATTAAGACTTTTGTATGATTATATTATGATGCTTTTTTGTTATTTTTGGAGCTTCTCTACAAGTCCTCATTCATATTCATTGTAAAAAAAACAGTGTGAACATTCATCATATCTTTGTCGTTTCACAAAAGAAAAGTGGATTTGGACAATTTGGGTTTGAAATGACTGAAGGGTGAGTAAATAATGACGACAAATTCATTTTAGGTCAGCTATTCTTTTTACTTTCATTTATTTTGTATTTTTTTATTAGACTGGAACACAAACCGCATGAAATGCTGAAGGTATTTGAGTTGAAATAGTAATAGTTGTGATACTCACTGTGAAGCGGGGTGTCAGTCTTTTGATATCATCCAGAGACACATCCACCCCCATCACTCCTAAAATCAACTGGTTCTGATGCTAAAAGAAGATCAAAAACACAAAGTTTCCACTCTGACATGCAATGGGGTGACATTTACCAACAAATATGAGGCAAAACTACACCTGGAAAGCATAAAACCTTGAATGAGATTTCACAACAACACAAACTGTTGCATTTGGGCAAAAATAACCACCATGAAATTATGTGAGGGTGTAGAGCATCACATCTAAACGGCCTCAATGCCCGTCATCCATACTGGAAATGGATATTAACTTTATCAAGGAAGCCAGTGACGCGAGTGGAAAGTAACGGCAGCTTTCAGAGGGTCAAGCGGTTTAGTGGACAAACAACGTACGGATCCTTTGACCCCCAACTGGGAAACTTTAGGATAAGATACTGTATTTATTTTCCATATCTGTTACTTTTGTAGTGTTCCTGAGAAGGTCACTGTCCGCATGGTTAATACGTTCAAAAGATAATAAGGTTTACACGTTTGCGTCAGTAGTAGCTCTATCCCCATTAAACGTGACAAAAATAGTAGTTTGTTCCAAGAATTGGGCTATTATTAGAGTACTGGGCCTGTTAATGACACATCTGGTGTTCTGGTCTGTGTTCATTCGAATGCTTTATTCCCGCTTTTGGGGCTCAGTTTGAAACATTGTTCTTGTTTGTGCACTTAAGGACCTGTGTTCATTTAAAATTATATGTACACACACTGTTTATTTATTTTTTTTATTTAACAACATGTGTTAAAATATCAGAAATAATTAGTGCCATCAAACGATTAATCGCATCCAAAATAAAAGTTTGTGTTTGCATAATATATGAGTGTGTATATTTATGATATATATATATATATATATATATATATAAACACATACAGTATATATTTTTTTAATTATTTCCATGTCTATATTTATATTCATATAATTTATATTATAAATAAATATATTTAATATATAAAAATCACATATTTTACTGAAATATATACATGCATGTGTATTTATACATAATAAATATACACAGTATACATACATATGAAAAGCAAAAAGTTATTTTGGATGCGATTAATTGCGATTAATCGATTGACAGCACTAGAAATAATCTTTGCATTTTCTATATAGGCTGCTGTTAATGTAGAAAGAATGTAAACCTTTTACAGTATATATATATATATATAGATTCAATTTCACAAATACTTTTTCAGGTTTTACATTCATATTTATACAAAATTAACCATATAACAAGTACTACATACACAGAATTGTGAGATAAACTCGCAACTCTGTGAATACAGTCTTTTCCCCCCGCAGAATTGAATTTATAACTCGCAATTGAGAGAAAAAAAGTCTGAATTGTGAGATATAAACAATTATCTTTTTTATTTTTTACTCAGTGGCGGAAATGAGCTTTCATAGAAAATAGTTGTTTTAAATTGTAATAATATTTCACAATATTACTGTTTTTACTGTATTTTTCATCAAATAAATGCAGCCTTGGGCAATTTAATAGACTTCTTTCAAAAATTTAGAAAAAAATATCACCAACCTTAAACACTTGAATGGTAGTGTATGTGGATTTAATATATCTATAATTTATGTATAAATTGATGTTCAAGATTTTATAATTTTTTTTTTCCTGTTTGGTCACCCGTTTTACTATGAAGTATCTGAAACAGATTTGTTTTGATTTTTCAATTCCCATTCCACAGCCTTAATTATTTCACTTTCATACAAACATTATGAAAAGTAATAGAAATAAAGAATTTGTGAGGGTGTCCAAACTATTTCTCTTGGGAGCTCAACTGGAAAATCAAGATAAACAATGAGCTGACCTGGTTTCGAGATCCGCCCTCTCTGGATTTGGTCTTGTTGAACACAGGTAGCGTGCCTGTGATGACTAGGCCCAACTCCTGAGGTCATGAAGGGAACACAAAAGCAATCAAAAACAATGCACTTTCACAATTTCTGATGTTTATTAAAAAAAAAGGGGGCTGTACCAGAGCGTCCAGGTACACGTTGGTCCACTGCACTTGTTTGGCATCTGCAAGGACCATCGGCCTGCTCAAAACATCTAGATACTCCTATATAAGAGTGAACAACAAAATGCAATCAATGGGTGGTCATCCTTGGACCTTCACATACTTTTAAATAACTATCTAACCAAATGAGTCACATTTGAAATGCTTTGGCACTACACAGACCTGTGTGTTTATGCGAATGGCTCCAATGGATGGGATTTCATAGAAATATCCTAGAAAACATATATGGATTATCATATTCAATATATTTATGTTTTAGCAATCCAGTGCTGAATCTGCTAAAGAGGCTGTGAGAGGTAAGAATTATTTTTGTGCTACTGCCACTAGGGGGCAAACACAGACTGAGCAATACTTACCCTTATTAGCACAGGCCATCCACTTTATTGGCCCGGTGTCATAGTTATGTTGACCCACAGAGAATGTGAACACACGCACCTACAATCCAACAGCATAGTGTACGAATTCAGACCACCGTTATTGTATTATGCCAAAAAGATCAAACAAAAAATAAAAAGAATGAATGAATGAATGAATGAATGAATATCATTAGCACCCCTCAAAAAAAGTACTATAATGTGTTATAAAATGTGTGTAAATAATAACTATAAAATAATGTGTGCAAATGCATAATAAAATAAACACTACATATAATAACTGAAATCTTCATTTAAATGTTTGGAGAAATTGTTTATGATTTATTTAGTACCAATTCCAACCAACAATTCCTACAAAAGTGTTGCTTCATTATAAAAATAGTGTACTCTTTTAAAAACATATGGTCAAAAATTATTGGCACCCCTAAAGGTTAATATATCAAACCTGTTTTTAGGACCTACTATATAATATTATATATATATATATATATATATATATATATATATATATATATATACACACACACACACACACATACATATATATATATATATATATATATATCAATCATTGCACATCATTGCAGTTTTTAATGTACTGTTTCTATGATTTAATTCAACTCTGTGCACTATAGTTATATGTTCATCATTTGTTTTGTACAGTGGTCAAGTCTGTAATATATACTAATGAGAACAAAGACAGAGATTAATAAAAAGGAAAAAAAAAAAAAAAAAACTTTGGAAAGATTTATAAACATTATGAGAATATAAGGGGAATGTGAGCTTCATTTCCCCAAAGAAAAATGTCCATCCATCCATCAGTCTTCACAATACTGTAAAAATCTACTTTATTTCAAATTGCTTGAAATGTAACCATGATATGTTTTTTTGTAATAGTCACAAACAAGTTGGTGTTAATTAAATGTTTCATTACAAACTTTAAAATCTAGCTTCACACACACACCTTTTTGTCAATGTTGTATCTGCTGAAGATCTCTTCTGCCCTCTCCTCGCCTCCATCAGTGAACAGCATTATGATCTTGTTGCAGTTTGCTCTGGTGATGTTTGGCTGAAATAAGCACAATCATATGCAGTTACACAGAGCGACCAGCAGAAGTCAGCAGAACACAGCAATACTACTTTTACCCTTTTAACCCTTTTAGTAAACAAATATTACTAAGCAGAGGTGATTCCAGGATTTCAGCCTCCGACTTGTGGCTTAGTAGCATATTTCTTGCCTTAAATCAGCTTATGATTGAATCCATCAGTGACTGAAGGGAAAGATAATATTTAAACTGTACTTCTCAGACTCCACAGTATTTTAACATCAGGTAAAAGGAGGATGCAGAGTGAAATAAGCTTATACATTATTACAGACATTCTTTTCAGCCAACATGAAGAGAAATCACACAAAGTGAAGATTTTAAGGCTGCTGGGAACTGAGACGAAAGACTGAATACATTTATAGATACATTTTCAATATAAAATCTCCCCAAAACAGCAAAAACTCATACATTTGACAGCTGATCGAAGGCAAATTCGAAGCCTTTGGTGTAGTTGGTGATGCCCTTGGCTGTGATGTTCTGTACTGCGTCTTTTAAGATCTTCTTATTGCGAACGTTAGCTTGAACCAGGTGGTCGAAACATGCTGTGTTATTCACTTTTGTGTTGAACTGAAAAAGAGGAGAGAGAGGCATACAGCAAGTGAAAAATCATTGGTCTTCTCATTGTTCATTCACAGCAAGACTTTTCAGAAACACAACAAAAGTTTGTGTGACTTAAAAGATCTCTATACTGGGGTCAGAATGTCTGCAGGTGTTTGTGAGTATGCGCATGTGTTGTGGTACAGTGATGAAAATAATTTGAGCCGACAAGCTGGATACCCTTACAAGTTTCTAATTTTCTGTTCAGATAGGGCTCTCTGTGTTCTGTCACTTATTGCGGCTGACCCCTGTGAACCTGTTACTTCAAAGCTTGAGAGATTGAGAACAAGAAAATAGACTTGGGTAGAGGAAGGAAAGAGAGAAGAAAAAAGAGGGAGAATGAATGTGGGAGGAAAAAAGAAGGAAAAACAGTATACTGCAGACTCTAATAGTCCACAAACAAGGTAAAAAAAAACTTTAAAAATGAAGTCACTTAAAGCTATAGAACTATAGATATAATAGATGTACTCTAAAATAAAATAAAATAAAATATAGGAGGTAGTTAGGGACCAAAAGTTATTTAATTTAGTTATTAATAAACATATTTCCAATAAAAAAGTTAGTTAGTTGAGAGTGAAATAATAAAGACAACAAAATAATAATAAAAAATGTATTTGGCAATTAAAACATTGAACTTTTCTTTTACTAAAATTTAATTGAATACCAATTCTATAGATTATATTAAATTTAGTTATTAATAAACATTTCCAATAAAAAAAGTTAGTTAGTTGAAAGTGAAATAATAAAGACAACAAAATAATAATAAAAATGTATTTGGCAATTAAAACATTGAACTTTTCTTTTAC
>JAFVLL020034618.1:0-53968 GCA_021397915.2 Tor tambroides
CATACTCACCTCTAGTTGATTCCATCTTCCATGTTGTGCGATCCAAATAAACTCACCTTAACTCTATTTCCTGTGATGTCCTCATTCTGTAACAGTGTGTAAGAAAGAAGACAAGTTAATGAACCTTTATTTGACATTATTGCCTACCCAATATTTCCTACAATTAAAAAATAATAATTAATTAATTAATACAAAAATAAATAAAAAGACCATAATGGTTTTCAGAGATGTCCATCATTTAAGATGTAAGGCAGTTTAATGAAAGAAAAGAAAAAACAGCATAAAAGGAAATGTTATAAAAAGATTAAAGTTCTGAATTTCAACAGACATGTTGTTACAGCCATCTTCAGCTTCTTGCACAAAAAGAGATTAAAGTATTGTGTCCAATAATGAAAGGAAACCACACAGCTTTGAATTCTAAAGAATCCAGTGAATCCTTCAGACACTTCATATTAGGAAATGCTGCAAAAGTAAAGTACAGTACGTCCTTGATCCTTTAGCAGATAATTTGTTCATTTTGATACTTCTCTTGAATAAACAGTAGATCTGCAGATACATGTTTACATATTAAGCTTCATTTACAACAGCTTTTTCATATTGTATTTTAGGGTGCAAAGCACAATATAATGAAGTAAAAAACCGTCAAAACATTTCTTGAGAAATGGAAAACAAGAATTGAAGATGAATACAAGGACTTTAATAGTATTTATTTGATGCTGGGAACAAGACTTGATGAATCATTCTCATAGTGGTCTCTGATTCAAACTGCTCCTCTTCTTGTAGCTCTTAAACAGAAACATGGGGAATTTTTTACCAGCATTAGTGAAACTTTTTAGTCTTGAAATCTTTATTACATTATTTGAAATCTTTATTTTTATTTTGCTCTCTGAGTTTGAGAAAGGTGTATTACAAATAAAATGTATATTTATTATTAGTAGTAGAAGTAGTGGTAGCATTAGAAGTAGTAGCAATAACAGTCTTACATTATCTTAACATTCTGTTGGACCACAGTGGGGTCCTCTAGATTTCATGCACACATGCATATTTTGGTATATGCTTATATAAGTATGTAGTATGGTCATACTAGTTGATGTTTATCTTTGTAGGGTGTGGCTTTACATATATCTTCAACTCACTTGTCACCTTTTGCATCCATTTCATAGTACTAAATGCAGCAAAGTTCTCAGTTCCTCATAAGCAAATGTTTCATAAAACAATCATTCACAAATCTCTAGAGTAGACAAATACAGCTCATAAAAAAAATAAAAGATAACCTGCAGAGTTTAACAAAATTGCTTTTGAACAAAGCATACCTAAATTCTAAAGTGTCTACATTATATGTTAAAAATAAAACATTATAGAATGTTTCATGTAGGAATTGAAAGTATGTAAATTTGCATTCTTTAATAAATTCATATGTCTTTTAATCCATATGTCTTCATCATGCTGGGACTGCAAGCTATATATGGACATGTCTGATTCATTCAGACATTCGCGCTATGAATGGACGTGGGTGTCACAATTCAGGTTCCTGGGGCACAGTAACGACTCTAACAAACCTCAACAACTCATTTCAATAGTATCGGTTTGACTAATCCTTAACCAAGATGTGGCAGCAAGTTAAGGCCACTTGTTACCCTACTAAATAGATTTGAAAATACACAACATATGAGGCATCCAATAGGAGGGCAGAAAAAAGATAGCTGACAGGAAGTAGAAAAAAAAGTGTACAGTAAGACATACTTTTCTTGTTCACAAGCAACTTTGTGCTCAAGGCTATGTTTTTATGAGGAAAGAAATAAAGAATGTACCAGAATTCGATCTGATGAAATATACAACTGCCCCATCATTTTGAGTCATTTTGACCCAGAAACATTTTGTTTTATGCACTGAACAAAAAAGGAAAATCTTATTCTAATGATATAGCTTTAATGATATGGCTGTCATAAACACGTTTTTGAGAAAGTAGCCTCTAAAGATTCAAAACAATTTTTTTTAGGCAAAATTAAATTTATTCAGACATACATTAAATAATTACAACATCAATAACAGATCAAGTAAAAATGTAAAGCAGATTAATATAGTGCATATACAAATTTTTTTTAGAGTTAAGTTTTAGATTTTTTTCTGTTTTTAAAATAACTATATAAAAATAATATTTTATAATATATAATTATAATAAATAATAAAATAATATAAATATAGGCGGAGTGAACTGTGCACTAACAGAATCTTGTCTCATCGTCAGTGATGGTTTATAAATAGCACCAGCCCATTAAGCCTTAATATATCATTATCAGCTAATCGCCAATTACTGTTGCAGGACGGAATATCACTCATTTAATCTTGTTATCTGATCGCCTAATGCCTGGCTACACAGATCTGAGTGTGTGTGTTTAGAATGAAAGTGATTCAAGTTCTCCTTTACTTTGTGTAGCATTAATGCATTTTAAACTGGCAAATAAAATTACCGCCTGACTCATGTTTGATATGACTTTATTTTTTTACTTTTGGATTCAATTCAGCCTTCATAGTTCTCTTACAGCTGTTATAAACAGGCAAAAACGAAAGTCGCTCTGTTCTGGCAGCTTCTCAAAGCTACCCTGCGGTAAAGTTGTTGACCTCGCTGACCGTGTCGTGCACTGGTTGACGGCCAACTCATAGACCCGGCAGCTGCTAAAAAGGTTGTGCATGGAGCCAGCCAGGCCGCTTGGCAAACTCAGCATTCCAAGATTCCCGAATCCCATGCCAGCTGAACAGGCAGATACCTGCTCCTCGTGTTGCTGCAGATCCACCCGTACGTGAGAATGCCAGCAGGAATCATGCACTGTTTCCTCTCTATGCACCTTCGCTCACCTTTTCCTCCCCTTCCTTCTTAATACCTCCAGCTAAATGCTTCACTTGAATTACACAGATTTATAACACAGGTGTTGGACACATCTGGCTGTATCAATAATGCTTCCTTTCAGATGCATTATTGTTAATTTCGTAGCCTGATGAGACACTACATGTCTGTGCAGCCTGTATTAATATATAGTCTATGCAAGTGATAACCGGCAATTTTCTTTAATCATTTTCTCCTTTGAATTAGAATAGCTCTTCTTTAATATGAAAAAAAAGAGTTCTAAGTTCTAAGAGTTCATAATCTTATTTCATGCTGAAGTGTGATGAACAGACTGATCTTTAAATCTCACAAACTAATTTGTTTCCACAATACATATTTTTTCTTCTGCATGCCATGTGCGATTCACTGTACTTTTGGGTAAATCTCTTTCTTTTTTGTTGTTCCACAATTTTTCTGTAAACACATGAATTAATGCTTAATGAATTTCCATATAATTTTATCGTTTAAAGAGTATCTGTTAGCAATTTTTCTAATTAATTTCCAAACGAAAGCCAAACCAAAGGTAGTAATTAGGATTTAATGGCAAAAACAGGCAGTAAAACAGGCAGAAGGGTGGGCAGAGGAAGAGATGGAACTGTTATTTGCAGTAAAATCCCCCTCACTTCTCCACTGTCAAACGTTAGACATGTTTGTTATTCACAACGTCGACATTTCTATTGGCACGTGGGCTCAAACCACAGAAAATTTCACACTTGCTATTGTTAGGGAACACCTTTAATCTCTAACTACCTTTATCGGGGCAAATAAATACCCCATTGCTAGCATTTTAACTTTAGACGCATCCAGAGGGGCGAGTTTGGTACCAAAAGATACAGTTCGCCAATGTTTTGAACAATCCGTTATCTGTTTTACAGTATTTTTAGGTGATGGTGTTTTGATTTGAGGTTGACATTACGTCCACACTTCACCAGCGGGGGAAAACCGCTGTCAGCATGTTGCTTTACATTTCTTTGACTTAGACCAATCACAGCACAATGGGTGGGCAGATGGGAACTTTTGTGAGGACTTTCTACCATCTAGTCTGCATTTTCTCTGCTTCTGCGTGACCGGATTTGTCCCAGTTTGTATATCAAAGACACTTACTGTGGATTCCCCGTTTATCTCATATCAGAGTAAATTTATCCGTCAACATGAATAAAAAAGCAACAATACTGTGATTAATCATATCTAGACACCAAGGAGAAGAAAACAATGTGAGGGATCAAGATGAATACAAAAAATGATGACAAAAGAGAAAACTACAAGCCCGATAAAAGAAAGCACATGAAAAGGGAGGAAAGAAAAACAGACCACATCCTGGTTTAGTGGTTTTACTCTCTCTCTCTTTCTTTCTCACTTTCTTTCTTTTTCTGTCTTTTCCCACCGTTTAACCTATCTCATTAGTACTTCAAGTGTAGTGCTTCATCATTAAAGACAACAGGAGGGGCTAACGAACTTGTCTGTTTACACAGATGGTATCATTTACGTGGTATAATTGACAGAACAGTGAGAGAGGGAGGGAAGGACAACACTCAAGCGGAGAGATTATAAACAGAAAAACAGTGTGTGAAAGCGTGAATGTTAGTTTAGTAAGAGAAGAGAGTGCCAGGAGTCTCACCGAATGACCAGAAGTGCTAATCCATCCTTTTTCTTCTGATTCAGATGAGATAGGGTAACTGTAACTACATATAAAGAGTCTTGATTTTCTTAAATAAAATTACAGGAAAAAAATAAAATTATATAAAAACTTACATTAACAAAAAGTAAATAAATATAGTTTTGGTGATGCCTTGACAAGCACCACTAATAATTAATCAGTAATGTTCGTAATTGTTGACTATAGGTAATCCTAGTTAAAATTGTGTTGTCCTCATGCATTTGAACTCTTACCTTTGCCACTTTCGTTCTCATGTTTTTTTTGTTTTGTTTTTTACATGAATGAGTTAGGGGATACTACACATGAAATAATGTGACTCAGAAACTTCCCTACAGAAACTTTGCACCACGCGACTGAAAGCTCTGCTTGTTGGGGTGAGAGTCAAACAACGCTGAAAAATATTACAGTTCTGATTCCTGATTCCACCAAGACAGCATATTTTTTTTCATGCTATTCATATACAAAATTATGAAGAAGTCTCACTTAAAGT
Source organism: Tor tambroides (assembly GCA_021397915.2). NCBI lineage: Eukaryota > Metazoa > Chordata > Actinopteri > Cypriniformes > Cyprinidae > Tor > Tor tambroides. The sequence goes on from JAFVLL020034618.1 coordinate 5,032, forward strand.
CGAGAAATACTTCCTGTGGTTGTATTTTCAGATGTCAGTATAGCATATCTCAAAGTAAAGGAAGTTCGCTTTGGCCCCCCAAAAAGCATCAACTTCCTTGTGCTAAACCTGTCTGCAGACATTTCTCTCAGCAAGATAAACCCAGCACATGTTTCATCTCATTATAGTAAACCCAACAGACTGTCTCAGAACAGCGGTTACAACCAGCCATGGTGCCTCTTAGTAGTGATGTTTGCATCTGCTGTAACTGTGTCAGTTTCTAAGAATCCAGCACTCTAAGCCTATAAGATCGAGCATCAGTCTCACCTAAAATAGCGCTGCGGTTTTGTGTGTGTCTACATCAGTGTCCTCAATAAAACAGACTTTGAAAATGCTGTGCACGCATCAGGACATCAGCAGTGCTGTCAGCTGAGGCTCACGAGCATATGTAATCAGTAATCAGAGATGAGATAAGATGTGGAGATAGAGTTCACTGGAGCTTTGTCAAAACTTCAAGCTTGTTTTACACCACTGCTTTGCACTGTGCACATTACATAAATTGAGTTGTGCAATAAATGTCAAACTAAATTTCTACATTTTTTTTTCTTTTAATGTGGTGCTTACCCATGCATAATTGGCAGCTATGCTATGGTGTTCTGGATGGTTGCCAGGGCATTGCTGCTTTGACACAATCTGTACTGTAAAAAGCACTATACAAATAAGGGTGACTTGATGTGACTTGGGGTCGCTATGCAGTTGCTGAGGAGGATGTCCTAACATGTTCTAACATAACCCTAGCATTGCTATGCAGCTAATAAGATCCTCAGAATGATTGCCAGGGCATTGCTAAGTAGGTGCTATGGTGTTCTTGGAGGTTGTCTGAGATTTGCAATGCAGTTACTAAAGTGTTCTGAGTAGTTACCAGGGCATTGCTATGCAGTAGCTAAAGTGTTCTGAGTGGTAACCAGGGTGTTGCTGTGCTGTAGCTTTTAGAGACTTCAAGTAACAACTGCTAATGGCATGGCAATGGTGACAGGAAGTAAAGTGTTAACTGCTCTAACCAAAGAATGGAAAAAAAATACTAAGCAACAATAAAGAGTATGGCTTAACGGATCATTTACCCAGTTTACAATGTACACAAAAAAGTAATTCAAAAAAGCGAAAGAATGATTGCTTTTGGCATTAAATGATATACAGAGACAATTACAATGCCACATACCATAAAACATAACATCCCTGTTGAAAAAAACAGCATGTGCTGGTTAGGTATGTTTTGAAGCATGGCAGCTGATTTGAGCTCGTTTAACCTGGTCCTGAGCTGGTTATTAGCTGGTCCTGCAGCAGTTGCTTAGGACCAGCTTAGGACCAGCACATGACCAGCTTAAACCAGCTCAGGACCAGCTTAAACCAGCTCATGACCAACTAAAGACCAGCTTAAACCAGCTGCCATGCTTCAAAACATACCTAACCAGCATATGCTATTTTTTTTTTCAACAGGGATGTACTTACTATGGCAAATTCTCCCATAGAATATGGTTATAGTGCAAGATCAGGAGAACGCTGTTGCCATTTAAAGTATTATTTCCATACCATTAGCAGCTGTTGCTTAAAGTATTATTTATACCCTATTGTGTTATGAGTGGCATTGATATGGAATTTCTATGGCACATGTGTCAAACTCTGCTCCTGGAGGGCTACTGTCCTGCAGAGTATAGCTCCAACCAGCTCCAAAACACATGTTGGAAGTTTATAGTAATCCTGAAGACCTTGATTATCTGGTTCAGATGTGTTAAATTAGTGTTGGAGCTAAACTCTGCAGGACAATGGCCCTCCAGGAACTGAGTTGCCAAAGCATCGCTAAAATGCCTATCTCAAGGACGGGACACACCAAGTAGATCTGGCCATCGGGACATGCCATCTATCGGGCTAGTTTTTGTGTTGATGGGAGTTCGCCCAATTCAGAATTAGCGTCGGGCCCATTGGCAAGAGAGAGCATTCTGATTGGCTGTTCAACTATGGTTCAGCTAGTGAATCAGTGCACAAGAGATAAAAAAAAAACAAAAAAAACGGAAGTCACAAAAGCAAGCAAAAGACAAAGTCAAGACGGCACACAGAAAGCTGTTCTTATTCCGTAGCATTTCTTGTTGCATTACGCATGAGAAATTTCTCATTGCATTACGTGATGAGCGATAAAATAGTGTGAAAATGGCATGCAAACACTGCTTTGTTTACGGTTTGTTTGTGTGCAGTACTAGCTCTAGCACTAACTTTTTGCGACATTTGGGATTCAGTTTACGGCACTTCTCATTCATTCCTATAGTATCTGTAAATGGCAATTGAGTGTCGCACAACTCTGACTGAAATTCAGTGATGTCAATGCTATAATGTGATTGGTTATCAAGGCACATGTGTTCCAAGTTGACTGTTAAGCTTTCTCCAGTAGTAAGTAATACAGACCCTCTCATCTCTCAATAGTAAGACAGTCTCTGGCTCTTGAATGACAATACAGAATACTGCCACCTTCAGGTATGGAAAGGTCTTCTCAAACAGGCAGAGAACACACACGCTAGTTTACAGTTGGCTGTCGTCTGTTTGGTGTGTTCAGGCGCAGCTTTTTGGCCAAGACACAAACAATGTGAGGTGACAACACAGTCGCTTTTCATTGCTGCCAGTTTTTTGACATCGGCTTGGTGTGTCCTTGCCTTCAATAGATGCTTATGTCAGAGTGTATTAATGTTTTGGCTTGTTTTTTTCACTTATTTCTTGTTGCATTGCACCTAGGACACAGTGTTGCACTGTGAGACTGAAAGCATTTAGGTAAAGCAGCAAATTCTGTGTTCTTGAGGTTGTCACTATGCTTCATGAAGTGTTCTGCAGGTGTGGGTGAGAGACTGTGCAGTACTTGCGAGTCTCACAGCATGAAGTTTGTCACTTGGCAAAAATTTTTGCGTTGCTTCAAGCTGCAAAGCATATCTCAAAGACTTTTCAAGTAATAGAAAAGCTGGCTCTTCTTTTTTGTGTGTGTGTCTAGGAGAGGATTTTGTAATTGAAGCTTTGGGGGGGTGTTTTCTCATGTCTGTTGTCCCTCAGTATTTTGGCTGAGCCAGACACCCATGTGGCTCACTTGGAGGTGAGGAAGAGAGAGAAAGTGTGACCGAGAGCGAGTTTTGGACGATAACACGGGGAAAGGAACAGGCCGTACTCTCCCTGCTGTCATTTACTGTGCAATTGCCTCAGAAATTCTTATTTTTGGGGGATAAAAGTGATAATTAATATTTGCAGGGCAGAGTTTCTCAGAGTCACTTGTGCTTGAGGAGAAACCACCTGTGGTTTAAGCTGAGCTTTGGGGGATATACCCTGCTTGTAAAACTGGACATAGGTGGTCATCAAAAGGATGTTTCAATCTGGTTTAATTTTCCTTAAGAACACTGGAGTTAATTAATTAAACCACTAAGAGGCAGGAACTCAAGGGTGTCCATGTGAGATCAGCTGATTAGATCATTTTGATACCCAATGAGGCATAATCACTTAGAAAGTTGAAAGTAATAGAAACTAGCACAATAAATGTGGTAAACGTTTTAGGGAACTCCCAAACACTCAGTAGGCGAAACTTCTGACAAATTATTTGAATACACTGCTGATGAAGTAACCTCATTTCCTTACTTTTCTTGCCTTCAAAAATGCTTGATAAATATTTTAATTCTTTAAATTGTATCCCTCATGCAAACTTTTACATAACAACTGATAAACTTTACAACATGGACACCTAAACCACACTTAAAAACTTATTAAGGTCACTAAATTACACATACAATATCAAACCTTGTGACATTTATTTTGAAGCACATTTTTTTCAAGCAAAATATTTTACAAAAGGATATTTGTTTGGCTTAAAAATTCTAAAACACTAGAAATACTGTTCGAAATAAGGACACTTGTGGTTAAAGGTTAGTAGAAACATCCTCTGAAAATAACCTTCAGACCAACTGTTTAAAGGTCACTGCAAGAACTGTTTAGAAAAGTGAAGTTAGTTCTCAGAAAATATCTAGTGCCTTTTATTTTTAGATACTACTTGGTTTGATATTTATCTACTGCAATGACATTCACACATATTTAAAGGAATAGTTCATCTAAAAATGAAAATTCTGTCATTATTTACTAACTCTCATGTTGTCCACAACTTGTCTGACTTACTTTCTACTGTGGAACACAAAAGAAGATATTTTGAAAAAAGTTTGTATCCATACAATGAAAGTCAAAAGAACACTGGACTCTATTAACTTTCATTGAGAAAAAGTCAAGTTTTCAAAATGTCTTCCTTCATATTTTACAGATTAACAAAAGTCATACACAGGCTTGGAATAAGTAAACGGTGACAGAATTTTTGTCCCTTTAAGAGTTACTTTTCTATGAGTTACTTTTTAAATGTTTATCCTCCTTAAAAACAATATAACAGAGTGCTTTTAATGCCACTCTCTTTTATATTCATCACTAAACACTTCCAAACTGGTAAAAGAGCACACAAACACAGGGATCTGGAAGCCAGAAATATGTGCTTGTGTGTGTTGGACAGACTGCCCACGAGCTGTTCTGTGGTACTGTGGAATACCTGTGGGTTCAGAGTCAAATAGCTCTGAGGCTCTGTGACGTTCGCACTTCTGCCTCCTATTCTTTCCTTACAGAAGACTGAAAAACCCAGATCATAAAAAAGCCCTAAATTGGTCACAACCGCTGCAACTCTGTTTCTGTCTTTGAATGTGAATTGTTGTTAGATTTGACAATCCATGAAAGAGTGGCAAAAATTCACACAAATGACAGATTGTAACTCAGAACCACACACACTCCTCCACACACAAACTTCCAAAAGGGCAATGAGTTCATTTGCTTCAGTTAACTTCACAAACTAAATAAAGTGGGAAGAAATCTCACTGGAATTAAATACTATATATAAGATATTCCTAGAGGGTTTAAAAGCAGAACTTTGCAGCTCATAGTTTTGTGAAACCACTGTATATTAATTCTGTACAAAAATGTTTTATTAAAGCTATACAGTAAATATGTCTACTGTACTGTTTAAGGCAGGTGAACTTCTGGTTATAAGTTTTGGTTCTATAACTTCATGTAAAGAGTCCTTTTCTGATAGCTTTAGGTTTAGCTACATGGCAGAAGCTAACTTTTTTTAACTCTGAACATGGATTTTATCCAACTAGTCCTGTTTGTTAAAAAAGACAAACGTGTATTTTAAAGTTTATCTCATTGCATTGTCATACACCATAGACTACAAGTAACTGTAAAACTAACAAACATATAAACCCTTTAAAAACTAGCTCAGGTTCTATGGAATCAATGCTCATGTGCTTCTTCTCTGAAAAAAGAGGCTCATTCAGAATAGAACTCTGAACAGATTGAACGCTTGTGTCTTTGTCTCCAGTAGTGCGTTGTAACTCTTTGTTTGTTTGTTTCCATGAGTTAGCGATTATTGAGGTCGTGGGTCATAATCACGCGCCACTACGGGCACTGAATGACTGACTCTTTTTACTGTGAAAAGCAGCTCTGTAGGGAAAAGAAGGAGGAATGGAGGGAGGAGGAAGACTGGGAGACGAGGGGTCTTCCACCATTACACTGAACAAGAGAAGTCTGTTAGCTTTATGGTAGAAGCTGAAAGATCCAAACCCCACATATACCCAACTATAATTTTTAATCAAGGCCATTACGGGAAAGGTCCTCTTCTTTATACAGCATTAAAATACAACCCGTTGACTGGAAAACATGAGTTTTCAGAGTTTCTTTTTCTTTCTTTCTTTCTTTTTAACAGTAACAATAAATAGTTTTTGGAAGTTATATGCTTCCTGCACTACTTATGATATTTTTTTCTGGTATAAATTTAATTGGTATCAATTATCAAATTAATGACTTTTTTCTTTTTTTTAGTGAATAAAGCACATATGTACAGCACAACCACTGTACTCTGACTCCTGAATGAATGAATGACTCTGAGTTGGATATTTTAAATGAAACAAGAACATCACAACCAGTCAGTGTACTTCAAATTCTGAATTAATGTCTCTAATAAGTTGGTTCTTTTTAGTGAGTCAACCAGTGTTCTCTGTTTCACGAATCATTGATTCTAATGAGTCAGTTTGTTCAGTGATTCACATGACAAAAGATAAAGATACACATTTTGTCAGTAATGATTTATAAAGCAATTAATCAAATATGTTTAACTCATTTTTTGTCTGAAGTATTCATTATTAATAGTTAAGGCTAATTATTGGATTGCATTTTTGCCATCTCCAAAAAGACACACATACAAACACACATTTTGCAAAAAAAAAAGAAGATATAAATGTATTATTATTTCATAATAGCACTACAGAAATCCTGAATTAAACTGATAAAGCAACCAGAATAAGTGGATGGCTATAAGCTGACATTAGCTGACAAGTATAAAGTAGGAAAAGAAGACTCGATCATTGTTCATTGTATTAAACAGGAAATCAAACAGCTGATGGACAGTCAGTACTGCGGGCTGATGTCACCTCTCCTATAGTTCAGGACTGCACACATACAGAAACACACACAGCTCGTTTCATTAAAGAAACAGTAGTCTAACAATGACATCATTGTAGAAGCTCCTGGGATGAGAGCAAACACACAAACACAGACTTACACACAAAAGCTTCCGGCAGGCCTTGTAGGGCATCCGCCCTGACTTTGCTGTAAATCTGCTGTGTGTCTTACCAGGAAGCTGTCTCTGTTCGCTGACAGACACACACAGCTGCAGTGTAATTCTTTCAGACACACACAAACTCACACACCGCTACTCAAACAGTCATTCATTTCCTCAGAAGGCTTACGGTACGATTAGCAAAATCTGCAGCAATCTTGCTTTTGATAAAATAGACAAATTTAAAGGGGTTGGTTCTGACTGCATCACCAGTGTTTTACCGATACATATTACAATAAGCTGATCGTCCAAAGTTACAATGCTTAGAACAGGGTTGGAACATGATTAGAACATGTGATTCTAATTATCTCTGATTATCTTCTAGTACGGACACATGTCCATTGATCTCTTGAGATACTGTAACTGTAATTGACGGAATCTTTACCAAACCGTTGGACTTGAGACCCATTCGAAGATAACAGTGAGCTGCATGCAACAAGAAACAAAGTTGAAATTCTGAAATATAAAAGTCACAATTGTGAAAAATAAAGCTGCAAAAAGCAGTAACTTATTTCATTGATTTATTGATTGTTCAGTATAAGTAAATTGAATATTTGAGTTGTCTACTTGCCTTACATATTTAAGTTATTTGTACTTACATATTTTAGTTAATGCAATGGAAAGACCACATTAGGTGAACTTGATAAAACAAGTTTTGTTGGGAACCGTTACTCAATTAAACAGTAGGAATAAGTTTCCTAAATCATCTGAGAAGACTCAACTTATTAAGGTTTACATTGTACAAGATATGGGGCAGGACATGATTCCATAGGTTTCCACTTTGAGTTCTGTGGGAAAATCACTGTAATAATGTAATGTTACAATGTTATAAATTGCTGTGTGAATGAGAAATTGTGTTAATGTGTGTCACATAATTTGTAGGTCCTTGTGTCTTTTTACACTGGAGTAAAAGAGAAGGAGATTCAGTGGTCCCATGTTTGAGACGCTCACGTGTAAACACTCTGTGTGACCTCAGCTGTTAACATGCTGTGTTCCTGGAAACACCTTGAACTTGGCGAATGAGGCCTTAGGAGTCGGGTCTAGTTCCACAAGGTTAATATTCAACAAGTCCCACACATCAACAGGAGAAAAAGGGGCGGGAGAAGAGAGCAGGAGATGTGGCACATTCCGGAGATTCCACACAAGAGTTTCCAGAGGCCAGAACTATGAATGGATCCAGTGAGGATGGTTAGCTAATGCATGCAGATGCATACCTACTTTCACACATTCAGATATATCATATCATAGGGAGGTAAACCACAGAATTTGACCTAGGAGGTCAGAAATGCCACATGACACATCATATACAAACATATTTCCACACATAACATGCAGAAGTATATGGATATAATATGGATTTCTAACCAGCTTCACGTCTGAATATGCAAAATACTGGTGCAACTGCATAGCATCATATTAAACAACTTAGCAACTGCACAGCAACATAGATGAAGAAAAAGAAGTGCTTTATAGTGTGTTGTCTCCATGTAAAAGAGAAGCTTTTTCTACTATGGTTCCAAAGCCTTTTTGTTTGGCCTTCCTAAGGTGGAGAAACGTAAGAAGAAAAAAAAAGTAAAAATAAAATAATAATAAAAATTACAAATCAGGCTTGAATTGGCATGGCAAAATTGACGCCATCATTAATATTTACAGCTGAGCAGACGAACTCTCTATGCGGTTCTCCAATCACAATGCACTGGGCCAACTAACCAATGAGAGCGCATTTTGTGTTTCAGAAGGAGGGGTTTCATTGAAACAGGAACTAAACAGGGCTTTCAAGACAGACTAGGAAGTGAACAATCGAGCAAGAAAACCTATTCTAGTACACCCCAAAAACTAAATCAGGACTTTGTAAATAGACAAAATGGGACCCCTTTTAGAAAATGGGAAAACCATCTTTTAATTATGTTCTTTCTCTGTATCAGAATATGTAGCAATGTGTTTTACAAAATTCTGTCTGAAGGCAATATCCTCATGCATATAGATTCCATTAAACATCAAAAACACTCAGATTGGTTGTACCCTTGTGCCTTGGCCAGTAATGACAGCAGACATGAGGTAATGGAGAATCGATATGTGTGTGTGACTGTGTGTGACGAGGACCTCCTTGACCTGTGCTCCACTCTGTTTGCACTGCTCTCTTTTGATGATGATGTTGTTTATGTGCAGCTCCAGTGACCCACAGTGGACAGCACATATCTTGGCTGGACTGCACAGGAGTCTAAGGCCAAAACTGATCATGTGATCACCTCAAATTTTCAGTGATTTTCATGAAATTCACTTACTGGATTTTGAGAAACAAAACTCGCAAGAGAGCTTTAGGTTTGATAACAAGTGTGAAGTAAATTTTCCAAACAGATGGAAGAGATCTGACCCATAACTCTCCATCGTCAGAGGAAGTGAACAGGAAAATTACTTCATTGAACTTGGCACTGGCACTAGCAAGCATTAAGTGTGAAATCTTCCAAACAATGTGCAATATGCTTATTTATTCACAATGTACTGTATGTCTGCCATCTGTGAGCGCAAAGCCCTGGTGGCAAGGTATAAAATAACAGATGCTGTAACATATAGGAACACACTCATGACAAAAGCCAACAAAAGACTCCACACAGCGCATGGAATGGAGACGGGCCCAATTTACGCATATTCACAAGTATGGACATCTGGGTTTTTTGGAAATTTCCGAAGTAAACTGAGTTGCCTCTAGTACAGCTCACTTAGGCAGTGAAGGAAGACCTAGAACTGATAGCCTACTGTAGACAAATGCTACATGATCCATTGTAAAGCCACTCTATTTAAGCTCTAAGAAGATTTAGCCAGAAGTTATAGACTAATAGAGCGGCAGCTAAGGTGTGCGCTTCAGATAAAGTCAGAATTGACTGAGAGTTAACCAAGGTATCAGCTAAAAAAATAGAGAAAATTAAGTCATTTTAATACTGTTAATTCCTTTTAATGCAAGCATGAGTATATTAGAAAGTGTGTAGAAGTGCTGCATAATTTGATACTTTGCATGGATACAATGCATGTTTTATTGTTCACGGCTAAAAAATCGCAAAGCACCCTGGGGCGAGTTTACTTAATGTTACACTATAATGATAAAAAAAAGAAATAGTTTTTTGGGTACATTTATAAGTTAAATGTTACAAATTACGCTCAGTAAACAGTATTTATCACATTACATTTATTGTCAAAAGTATAGCTACATGACATACAGTAAACAATATGAGATCTACCAACTTTTTCTATGTTTCTATTTTGTCAAATTTTAAATTGAAAGCAAAAATTATTAATTATTAATGCTTTTAGAAAATTATTAGCTTCTCATAAGTCTTCCAATAACTGGTCAATAAGTGTCTCACCATAACCTTGTATATACCAGGGCGATTATAGAGAGTCTTGGAATCATGCTGAAGAGTATATATAAATATATTACATTAAAATAATAAAAACATATGTAAAAAAAAATAATAATTAAGTTATGTTAATGTATTAAATATTGTAGTCACGATTCCGTGTTTCAATGGATCGCTTAACCTACTGAACTGACTAATGTCTCTCTTTAATCATTATTCGTTGGTACTTTGGAGATGCATTGCTTCATCGAGCATCTGATTGTGACAATAGCCCTCACAGAGAGTGTGAATGCCATTCAGGATGCCCGGTCTTTGCAGCCTGGCAAGGGCTGAGCCATCTGCCATTCACCCTTCCTCAACAAATGGCATCATGTGCTTCACGTGCAACTTTGAGCCCATATGGCACTTTCTATCTTGTAGGAACAAGATTTGGGAAGATGGACTCTATCACAGAAAAGTAGGGGAGGGGGATATTACTTAACTTCTGATTAGTCATTAAATGTGCATATTTTCAAGCTTCTCCATGAGATTTATCCTAAAATGCACTTGAATGTGATCTTGAAATTTACATTGTGAACCAAGAGGATTAAGAGCAGAGGAAGAGAAGGGTCACAGCCAGGTGAAATTTTACAGCAATGACATCACAGGATCCCGATAATCCTCTTACTTGTGCACTATCTACCCTGAAGTCATGGGACCAAACCTGTCACCACATGAGGTGGACTGACTAACAGCAGTGGACACTGTAAGGGTAATTAGCAGGTGTCCATTGAGGTCAAGTTTAAGGCTATCAGTTGTTTTGCCTTACCTTTAGTTCATTAATCTAATTTTAAACACTCGCAGAACAAAGACTTAGATTTATGGTAGTATGCAACTCTCATGCAGCCCCTAAATATCCTCAAGCTAACAAAAAAGCAAAGAGGAAGAGGAAGAGGATGAGACAGAAAAAGAAGGGCAGACAGCAAGAGAGAGAGACTAAATATAAAACAGTGTTACTGAATAAGAAAGCACATAAATCTTTTTATAGCAATACAATCCTCACACAGTCTGGCCGTAGATGCTGTGGTCAATGTCAACCTCAGTGCAGTGTGGGTATGTTTATGACTTTTTGAATCTAAATAATACACCAATGATGTAGGAATGATAATTTATTCAGACATAGATTGTACAACCCGAATTCCAGAAATGTTGGGACGTTTTTTAAATTTGAATAAAATGAAGACTAAAAGAATTTCAAATCACATGAGCCAATATTTTATTCACAATAGAACACAGATAACATTACAAATGTTTAAACTGAGAAGTTTTACAATTTTATGCACAAAATGAGCTCATTTCAAATTTGATGCCTGCTACAGCTCTCAAAATAGTTGGGACAGGGGCATGTTTACCATGGTGTAGCATCTCCTCTTCTTTTCAAAACAGTTTGAAGATGCCTGGGCATCGAGGTTATGAGTCTCTGGAGTTTTGGTGTTGGAATTTGGTCCCATTCTTGCCTGATATAGGTTTCCAGCTGCTGAAGAGTTCGTGGTCATCTTTGACGTATTTTTCGTTTAATGATGTGCCAAATGTTCTCTATAGGTGAAAGATCTGGACTGCAGGCAGGCCAATTCAGCACCCGGACTCTTCTACTACAAAGCCATGCTGTTGTAATAGCTGCAGTATGTGGTTTTGCATTGTCCTGCTGAAATACCTTCCCTGAAATAGACATCGTCTGGAGGGGAGCATATGTTGCTCTAAAACCTTTATATACCTTTCAGCATTCATAGTGCCTTCCAAAACATTCAAGCTGCCCATACCGTAAGCACCCCCATACCATCAGAGATTCTTGCTTTTGAACTGAACTCTAATAACACGCTGGAAAGTCTCCCTCCTCTTTAGCTCGGAGGACATGGCGTCCGTGATTTCCAACAAGAATGTCAAATTTGGACTCGTCTGAACATAGAACACTTTTCCACTTTGAAACAGTCCATTTTAAATGAGCCTTGGCCCACAGGACATGACAGCGCTTCTGGACCATGTTCACATGTGGCTTCCTTTTTGCATGATAGAGCTGTAGTTGGCATCCGCAGATGGCAAGGCGGATTGTGTTTACCGACAGTGGTTTCTGGAAGTATTCCTGGGCCCATTTAGTAATGTCAATAACAGAATCATGCCGATGAGTGATGCAGTGTCGTCTGAGGGGCCGAAGACCACGGGCATCCAACAAAGGTCTTCGGCCTTGTCCCTTAAGCACAGAGATTTCTCCAGTTTCTCTGAATCTTTTGATGATGTTATGCACTGTAGATGATGAGATTTGCAAAGCCTTTGCAATTTGACGTTGAGGAATGTTGTTTTAAAAGTATTCCACAATCTTTTTACGCACTCTTTCACAGTTTGGAGAGCCTCTGCCCATCTTTATTTCTGAGAGACTCTGCCTCTCTAAGACATCCCTTTTATAGCTAATCATGTTACAGACCTTATGTCAATTAACTTAATTAGTTGCTAGATGTTCTCCCAGTTGAATCTTCTTGCTTTTCTTGCTTTTTCAGCCATTTGTTGCCCTCGTGCCAACTTTTTTGAGACCTGTAGCAGGCATCAAATTTGAAATGAGTTCATTTAGTGGATAAAAGCGTAAAATTTCTCCGTTTAAACATTTGTTATGTTCTCTATGTTCTATTATGAATAAAATATTGGCTCATGTGATTTGAAAGTATTTTGGTTTTCATTTTATTTAAACTTAAAAAAAAAAACGTTCCAACATTTCCGGAATTCAGGTTGTATGTACATTGCAAAAATGTCTGTTAGATAATAATAAATAAAATATCAAAAGTGGAGTTTGTGCTTTTTTGCTATAGTTCCAACATAAATGAACAAATAAATAAAAAAATAAAATGCACATTCACTTTTGTATGTCTGAATTAACAATACTGTCTTTGTGGTTCCTCTTATTATAAATTAATAATGTATTTATTGTACATATATAATATATAATTCAATTATTGTATGTATTACTATCTACATTAATAAACATTAAGCATTTATATAATATTTAATATTTACTTATTCAGTATTTAATATTTTATTATTTAATTTACTGATTATTTGTTATTTTTATTTCATGTTGTTATTTTGTCTGTGAGCATGTGATATACTGAGTAATTAGCTGTCAATTCATCATTAATATATATATATATATATATATATATATATATATATATATATGAGTGAAGATCTCTTCAGTATCACAATTTCTCCTAGACAGCAATTCAGGTTTTCTCTAAATAATGAAATAATGAAGTATAAAAGTCAGAAATCTCAATATGGACTTCAAGATCTCAGTATTTGATATCAAATTCATCCAAGACAAAATTATATGAATATTATCTTAATATAGAATTAATATAATTTATATAGCTTAATATCCCTGTTGTATGTCAACATTTGTCTCATTTGTCTTCATTTGTCTTTATTAGAAATTTTGAAACATCTGAAACAAAGTTGATAAAACTATGAAAATAAAATAATGAAATAACAATTGATAAAATGAAAACAACATTCACTTTGAAATACTTTGAAAACAACATTTGAGAAAAAAATAAATAAATACACAGATTAGATTTATACAGTATATGTGCCTGCTGAAGCTTTTCCAACCATTAGGACTTGAGGGCCCCCCTCTCCTCTCTCGTTCTTTCCCAATCTGTCTGTTAGAAAGGCAAGATTGTGCACACTGGATGCAGGGCATTTGGAGAAGCCTGTACATCAATGCAGCTGCTGCGGTTCTCACAGAAGCGATTTCAGGGCCACCGGAGTGAATTTCACAACACAGCAAGAGCACAGAGCACTGGAGGCAGAGCAGACTTTTAAACACAAACTCTCCACTCTAATGTCCTCAATTCCACACTGCTCAGCTTGTTTCAGATCTTCACTCAGACAAAAATGCGCCAGTCCGCTGTCTTTTGCTTCTTGCACACATGCTTAAACTCCAGAGAATGTCTACAAAGATAGAGATAGTTCACCTCAAAATGAAAAATCTGTCATGAATTACTCACCCTCATGTTACTAAAACCTGTATTTTATTTTATTTTATTATTTCATTCAACACACTGGATCAATTTTCAGTGCAACTGTATGGAAAATAACAACATGAACACTATTCATTAATTTAGTCAATCAATCAATCAATCAATCAATCAATCAATCAGTTAGTCAGTCAGTCAGTCAGTTATTATTTAGTCTCCTTTTGTGTTCCATGGATGAAAGACATTCAGGTTTAGTGACAAAATCTTCAATTTTAACAGACTATGAAGGGTATTCATAAGGTTTATATGAATCATCATAAACACTGCTTATCATATACATATTTTTAGGCCTCGTTCATCTGTATTTTGAAGTTTCAAGACAGAGATCAAATCCTATAATTCTGTTACAAGTACTTCAGCTTAATAGCAATAAAACCTGTTAAAGGCCTGGCGGCATGCCTAAAAATCTCTTCGAACGTGTAAGCAATTTCAGTCAAGCCATTGACTATGTGGGTAAAAAGCTCTCTAAGGGCAATTTGGATGTTAAAAAAAAAAGGTGATTACTATCTGGAGCGGCGCTCAAGAGATGAGCATCCTCTGCATTTCATTTTCTTTCCTTTCAGACACAGACCAAATAACATTCAATTTGCTGTCTCACTCATATGTGTAATAAAGGACCGAATGTGTTAGAGACGGTCATTATCTGTGAGTTTCCGACTGTGTCTTTGTGTGTGAGAACAGCCAGTCTGTGTGTGTTTGCCCCATCCTTCACCTTTCTTATTTATCCTGCAAGGCCTTTGTTGCATATGGGCTCTCATCAGATGTCGTCCGGCCAGTCAGGGACACTCGTGTCTTGATATTGACCCTGGGGCCCCTCTACAAACAAAGCGACCAAGTTTAGTCACAGGTCAAAACCTTGATTGACATGTGAGAAAACAAAGAACTGTCGTATATATTTTTTTGATCAGGTAAGAGATTTTATGTTATAACGCATTTAAGTGGATGATCCACCTGTAGAAAAATATTACATTACATATGCATATATTTAAAAGGTCACACGTGGTCACTCAAAAGTAAAAATGTGTTAATTGACTAAAAATAAACTGAAAATAAACTAAAATAAACTTATTTCAGTTAGTTGCCCATGCATTCGTGCCATCTATTATCACAATAATTGGTTTTAAAAATGGAGCAGTTTCTCTGACATTGATGAAGTACAGTATAGTTATGAACAACAGGTAACTCAGAAAGGTTTAGTTTAGCACTAGTTTGAATGTAGGTCAGGGAAGCCAGCTCCAGTGGAGAGAGAATGAAAAGATAAATACTACACCTCAGGTCAGACATGCCTCAGAGAAATCAGCAGGTGCTTAAGACTAAGGTTAAACATTGCAGAACTGTGTGAGCACTTTTATTTGTGTTTGTGGTGCCCATTTGTTTGTTCAAGTTAAACAAAGAGCATATCTTACAAGAGGACAAACTGGTTAGCAAACACAAATACCACAGATCCTGGATAGTTGAAAAAGTACATGTTTTAGTGGGGAAGTTGAATGAATTAAGTTAAAAACAAAACACAAGCATCATTAATTGCAGACTCTTGTTAAAAGAAGTACACTTTAGCTTAATGTAAAAAGGAATTACATATATTAAAAAATATGATGTAAATGCAATCAAGTCAAGTCAAGTCACCTTTATTTATATAGTGCTTTTAACAATACAGATTGCGTCAAAGCACTTAACAGTATCAAATTGTAGGATAGAGTGTCAGTAATGTATAATAATAAGATTAAACACTCAATTTTCAGTTAAGGGCAGTTCATCCTTGAATTCAGTGATGTCATCATACAGCTCAGTTCAGTTCAAATAGTATCTGTGCAATCAAGTTGATGATATCGCTGGAAATTAAGTGTCCCCAACTAAGCAAGCCAGAAACAAGGAACCAAAACTCCATCGGTGACAGAAATGGAGAAAAAACCTTGGGATTAACCAGGCTCATTTGGGGCCAGATGATGAGGTCTTCACTGGGGATCTGTCTCTGAGGCACATCTAGTTGTCCTAGTCTCCGCTGACATTCAGGGCTATAGGGGTCGTGTCTAGGTACTGCTCCACCATCTGGACAGGATACGGACTGGATCCGGTGACTGCAGTTACCATCTAATCCTGAAACAGACTGGATCTGGGTGGCTCAGAATAAGAACAAAACAGACTAATATTAGTGTATAGATGCCATTGATGTAACAAGTACATTGGGTGTTATGGGAAGTAATCCCGGTTCCGGTTGAATTAATGCAGCCTAACAATCCTTTAACGGATTTGAATTATAGAAATGTGTTAGTGTGTTATGTGTAAGCCAGAGATATCTTTAAGTGTGTCTGCCTCCCGAACAATGTGAGGTAGATTGTTCCAGAGTTTGGGCGCGAAATAGGAAAATGTTCACTGCCACCTGCAGTTGATTTTGATATTCTAGGTATTATAAAATGGCCAGAGTTTTGAGAATGCAGCAGACGTGAAGGACTATAGTGTGATAAGAGCTCACTCAAGTACTGAGGAGCTAAACCATTCAGGTAAGTAATTAGCAAGATTTTGAAATGTATACGATGTTTAATAGGAAGCCAGTGCAGTGTTGACAGAACTGGGCTAATATAGTCATACTTCTTGGTTCTAGTAAGAACTTTAGCTGCTGCGTTTTGAACCAGCTGGAGTTTGCTTATTAAGCGCACGGAGTGACCACCCAATAAAGCATTACAATAATCTAACCTTGAGGTCATGAAAGCATGAATTAACATTTCTGCATTTGACATTGAAAGCATAGGTCATAATTTAGATATATGCTAGAAACATGGCTTTCGAAGGAAATTTTGCTATCAAATAGCACACCTAGGTTCCTAACTGATGATGAAGAACTGACAGAGCAGCCATTGAGTGTTAGACAGAGTTCTAGGTCATTACATGCAGAGGTTTTTGGACCATATTATTACTTATAAAACACATATTAATGCCTTATTCTACATGACCATATTCTTGTAACATAAGTACCCGGACACAGAAGGTAAGTAAAACTCAGATGTTGTTTATTGAACAGGAGAGTTAATAGAAGCAGTGCGGAGATGTCTTGAGGTGAGTAGATGACTTCTGAGGTATGTCCGGTTATGAGGTTACTGATTAACTGAGTCTGTTCTCTTTGTCCACAGATACGGAGCTTAGACGAGATGGGGGAGACTTCAGGAGCACACTGACCACGAAGACAGACAATCTGGCGGGAGAGGAGAACACAAGGAGCAGATACAGGAGGTAAGTAGCAGAGGGTAAGTTTCATAAGGAATATACTCATCGAGAAGGTCTCTGGAGTGAAGTCCACTTCGTGTTAGCGAGATCGGACACTGAGGGGAATGTGGAGTGTGCTTAAATGCTGATCTTGATTGCAGTGGTAATGGGGTGCAGGTGAGCGTGATCAGAACTCGGGTGATGCAGAGCGTTGTGATTGGCGGAGAGGAGAGCCTGGCCAATCTGTGACAATTCTAGATCCCTTAATCCTACCCAATATCCAAAATTAAAGGGATAGTTCACCCAAAAATGAAAATTCTGTCATTAATTACTCATGACGCATGCGCGTGCTTTCCTCTGCACATAAACAAGGCACAGCGTATGCATGTTCTACGTCAGCAGCACTACATGCATTGTGATACTCTCCAAAATGGCGCTAGGGTGATGCAGAGGAAAATAATTGTTGAATAAAGTTATTTTTGTTTTCTTTGTGCACAAAAGTACCACTGATGTCACATGGACTGTTTTAACGATGTCCTTACTACGTTTCTGTACCTTGACCGTGGTAGTACACTTGCTGTCTATGGAGGGTCAGAGAGCTCTCGGAATTCATCAAAAATATCTTATTTGTATTCAGAAGATGAATGAAGGTCTTGCGGGTTTGGACCGACACGAGGGTGAGAAATTAATGACAGAATTTTCATTTTTGGGTGAACTATCCCTTTAACAATTACCTTATTAACTATTACTAAGCAGCAAATTAAATTTATTGAGGCAAAAGTTGTAGTTAATAGTTACTTAAAAGTGAGGTGGATGCTTGCTTTTAAGACCTATATATTTTTTATTTCATACTTTTAGTCACCCTCATTCATCCATTATGATATTTCCTGTCCCTCCAACAGTTTGGTGCCTGTCTCTGTTTCAGCACGATCCTTTTTCTCATGCTTCACATCATGAATTATAAATTGAAAATATGGTTTCATACAGGATTTGACTGAGACTGAAATGAATCAATATTGTGTGTGTGTGTGTGTGTGCATACAGTATGTATTTGCGCACATGTCTGCGCAGTGTCCAGTGTTCTTCCTGCAGCCAGAGCCTGCTGCAGATCTCTGACCCTTTTCTATCAATAATATATGCTAAAATGAGCCAACCATGCATTAAATTTGACCTTGGTTAATAATTAATGACGGGTTAGTGCTGCAGTTAGATCCGCCTTCTCCTTGGGTGGGCCATGCAACCCTCTTTGTTCCATTTTATTGGAGTAGATTAAAGTGAGAGAGAGAAAAAGAGAGATTGTTTTGAATGAGTGAGAGTGAGAGTTAAAGAGAGAGAGAGTTATTAATGGGGTTTAATTACCATGGCTACAGCCCACTCAGACAGAGAAGAGGCTTTGTGTGTGTATATATGCGTGTGTGTGCACATAGGAACTAGGTAAGAAGGCTAACAGTCTCCTGTGTTTTGAAAAAAATAAATAAATAAATTCATGTTGTCTTAAAGATTGCATGAATTGAAAATTGTCAGAAGTTTTGTGGTTCCTATATGCTAATTCTGCCTCCTAAATATTGAAAACTCTTGCTTTTATCAGATGTGCTCAAAATGCACAGTCACGCTGCCAGGAAAACAAAGCAAAATTACTGATGACTCATCCTGCACTACACAGATTTTTGTCCAATCAAATGTTCAAATGACCCTCCCCCTAATATCACCTCCAACCAGCTTGCAAGTAGCACATTACAGTATGATTCACAGCTGTGATATAACTAAAAGCTATTAGACATAACTAAAACCTGTTAAAAGTATAACAATTATTAAAATTGGATAGTTTTTGTATATGTGGTCTTGAATACTGATTCACCAAACTATGTACTGCAAATTATCTATAGAGGAAATCTAATAACCGTAGTGTACATGGTTGAGTTGGAAGATAGAATATAATGAAAAATATGAATGTATTTGTGTATTATGACCTTATATTCACAATACAAATCAAACCTGAGTGCCTCAGTGTTTATTTCACTGTTATGGGGGTGTCATGGGAGTCAAGGCTAAATCTGTTCACAATCTAAATACTGTGATGCATTAATTGAACATGAAGGACATTGTGTGAAATGCTGTTTTGTTTTTTTTTGTTTTTTTAAAGATTCTCATTTTCCTTGTCATAAATCAGTGTTAATGAAAACATATTCATTAACTTAAAAAAAAATTTACCTGAAAAAAGATGAGTGAAATGTGCACAAGAGGGGGGAAATAGGCTAATGTTAATTGTTTGAATTCTTTTAGAGAGCTGTTTTGCTAATTTTGCATTATTGTTACTAATTATTATAATCTAATTAGCTAATTTCCTCCATTATGATAGTGAGAGAGAGTCAAAAATGCACAATGACAATCAATATTTTCAAAAACATACATAAACACTGGGAATAATATTCCTTAGGCTATATGTGCAAATTTTACCCATCTCAAAATATATACTCTGAAATGACCAGCTTATAACAGCATGGACATTTATGCTTATTAATTCTGGTTTTGCGTTAGTAGCAGTAAAACTGATTTACCTAAGTGAACTCTCATACACATACATTGTTTTTAGCAGTACAACCTCATTTTTCAACTTAAAAGCTGTTTCCTGTGAATGAAGTACTGGTTCATTAGCCACCATAGGTAAATATATAGAAGAATAACAAAGTGAAGTAAATGGTAAAACTATTTGAGGTACAAGCCAGCATGTTTATGACTTAATAATATGATAAATACCAATGTGCAGTATAAAGTAACATGACAGACTGTTTGCACAGCTAAAACAACTGGAAGTGGCTGACAGTATCTTGTGTATATTCAAGAAAAAAAAATAAAAAATAGAAGCGCAAAATACACACATTCAGTTAAAGCTGTATGTGCAGTGGTTAGCATTGATCTATGGAGCTTTTAGGCAGGTTCGAGCCCTGACTGACATTCTATTCACCTTCTCTTCCTGTCACTCTCTACATGAAGAGGTAAAAACCTCAAAATAAAATAATAAAAACATTAAAATATGACGTTTCATCATAAAGACCAATCATATATTATTATACACTCAGTGTTTTATTATACAGTCAGTCAGATCATGTTGCTCAGGTTTTTAATACCCTGAATGCCACGTATGCAGTGCAGACCACTGCTTTATTACATCAGATCTCCAAATGACCCCATCTCCATTTCTGTCTCTCTCTTTCATTCTGCTGCTAGGGAAACAATGCTTTTGACATTTAGTATGGTGGGTCATGTCCCTGCCTGACGCATGCTCTTGTTTATTTGGGTATTTTATTGGACCAGATGACTCACTCTTTCCCTTGCACAAGCCACATCGGTTACCACAGAAACCAGCTGGGCCTGATTGATCAAACGTGGATGACTTAAGGGTCCGGATGCATCACAACAGGTGAATCGCCATTAAAGCCAGCTGACCCTCTCAGTCTGAATAAAGTGCCTGCAATGTGTTCATTTGTCATATTGTGACCTTTTAATGACATTCCCTTCAAACTAATGAAACTATTTGCGAATTGATTTTGAAATGAGCTGATGCAGACAGCACTGTTTGTGCAGATAGTTAATTGTCTGTCTGGAGTGAAAGTCACATCAGTTGTTGTAGGGTCATTCATTTACGCTCATACTGGCCAGAGCATGCAGCTCTGTAACACACACACTCAATATTATTACAGGCCTGTCCCAGTTATCATGCTTCCAATGTTTCTCACATCAGCTCTTTTCTCTGCCACAGAGCCATTGTGTACAATTTTAAACAACAAAATTTCACTCCCAACTCATCTTACATTTATGCATTTGCTAGATACAAAAGCCACTTACATTGCATTCAGTGTATATTCAAATGTTATGCATTTCCTGGGAACCATGACAACCATGACCAGAAATCTGATCAGGAAGAGAAAAAAAAAAGTATTTTTGAATACAACCATTTGCGAGGACTATTATTTATTTATTATATTTTATTATATTACAACTATATTAACAGTACATAAATATATGGCATACGGTCATTTTCAGTTTCAGTAGAAATGGCATTAAAGTATTTTTTTTATTTTGCCTAAATGCTTGTCAGTACATTTGGTAGGTCACTTTGACCATATTTCAGACACAACAGAATTATTAAATTACATATAAAGATGTATATAGTTGCTAAAGCACTCAAAAGTTTAATTGCAAATAACAAGTCTATTATTCTAAGGTATATTGTTTCCATAATAAGTGCTCTTTTTAAAAGTATGCTGAAGTGTATTTCTTTTTGTATCTCTTTTCTTGTGACTTTAAGACAGAATCTGCAAAGAGCACCAGTCTTTATGCTGATAGTCAATAGTCTGGCTATATATGAAACTATATGCTGACTCATTGAGTAATCCCAGCCTTCTTTTGTTTGCTTAATTCAAAGAGCTGTTTTATACAGAACCACCACCATTAAACAGCTTCAAAACAACGTAGTATCACTCATAATTTCTCATAGCTGATTGTATGAAAAACCAGCTTGTATACAGAAATTCACCACTTTGCCTATTTCAGATATCTTCACGTTCTTCATTCAATACTTTATCAAACAGTCTTGTTTACATCTTCTCTATATTCCTCTGGAAACCAAGATAAGCAGATGCAGAAATAGATTTTAGCATTATATTGACGACGAACCCTGCAGTGCAGTAGCAGGATCTCCAGCCCTGCACGCAAGATATATGTAGATCAAAGTCTGAAGATTTGAGCACAGGAAGAATTGGTAAATTCTTAGAAACTTCACGAGAAATGTCGGTCACCTGATCACCTGCTGATTATTTTACTGTTATGCTTTGAATTACAAGGAAGAACTGCATCAAGACTTTCTCTTCCATTTTTAAAAAATTATTAAAAGCAATTTCTGATAAGAATGAAGAATTATATCTCTGACTCTGCAAGCCACTAAAATGTCTAGCCAGTCACAGTCAGTCATGTTGTGTGAACTTGCACCATAGACAGGGCTTCCCGCTGGCTTTATTCCAAAAGTTTTGATGAATTAAAACTCTCTTTTGTTTGGGTCAGCTCTGGCTTTGGTCTTTTAATGAGGATATCACCAGTAGGATCTATTTTTGGAGGCCTTTTAAGAAGACTAATGAAGAGGCCGTTAGATTTAGCGTACCATAATGAGGTACAGATTGTCCGGGGAAGCTTTTGATGAAAACGGTTTTCTTTTTTCACTGTTTTGTTCTGCTTCCAGAAGTCTATGAAGATTCAGAGTAAAATAAATCCAAATCTATTCTGTCTTCATATTGGCGGTTGATACATGGTAGCCTGCCAGAATCTGTTCTACTATTATATGACAACTTATTAGGAATAATAATAGCTGCTCATAGTTTGTGAGTTGAGTTGTTTTGAGCTCAGTAAAGGCAGGTGGTAAATGGCTGGCAGATGCAGCAGGACATGCAAATGCATATTGGGTTCCCATCAGTGATGGATTTATAATAGAATGCTATTTTAGCCATATTATATTGTTGAAAATTCATTTTCATGCTGAATGACAGCAAGAAACACTGTTGAAATTTAGGTCTCCAATAGCGAAACATTAGTTCAATTTGTCACGATTCACTTATCCACGGTCTCCCCTCGTCCCGTGGTTTGTCATGTGTGTATGTGTTGTACGTGCGGGGGCGTGGCCGAGCCATTATCCACTCACTCCCTTCAGCTGTGTCTCATCACTGCGCCAGCTGTCACCCATTTCCTCTGCTATAAGAACCTCTCTCTCCTTCCTCTCCTCTGCCAGATTGTTCTTGATGTCTTGCCGCAACCAGTGTCCCGATCATCTCGTCATTGTCTCGTCGTCTGGAGTTCTGTCTGGTGTTCGTGGATCGGAGTTCGTGTTGGTGTCGTCGTGTCCTCGTCTCGTGTCTGGAGTTTCCCCGTCGTCACCGGAGCCTGTCTTCACCACCACTCCACCGTGTAGCCCATCCAGTTCCTGTGTCACGCCAGTACCTCAATCCTGTCGGTGTCTCACTTCATTGTCTACAATAAACTCTGTCATTTCACTTGCATCTTGTTTCCTCATCTCTCTAGTCAATCATGACAGAACAATCTGGCCAAGGTATGGAAGCAGCGAGTGGTTCATCCCCAGCCCTGGAAGACTTTATCGCCCAGAGCATCGACAGGATGAACAATCAGGAGGCGAGTCACCTGAACTCTTGGGTCGTGCCTGGCTCGGCTCTTGTGACACAGGTGTTGAGCACCACATGATTCCAACCCAATTCACGAGCCTCCACTGCGCCACCCACGCCGCCTACTCCTCCCACGCCATCGGAACCCCTCTCCCAGTTGGAGCCACGCCTACCTGTCCCGGAAGCGTACGGCGGGGAACCCAACTTCTGCAGGGCGTTCCTGACCAGGTGCTCTATGCACTTCGCCCTCCAGCCCCGGACCTTCAGCGGCGAACAGAGTAAGGTGGCGTTTGTTCTCGCCCTGCTCACTGAGGCGGCACTTTGAAGTGCGGCGGTGTGGGAGAATCAAGCCCATGCTGTGCCTCGTTCAGCGCTCTCAGAAGAAATGAGGCGGGTATTCGATGGCATGTCCACCCAGGAAGGAGCGACGAATGCTCGCCGATCTCCGTCCAGGTCAGGTGTCGAGCTATTCCGCGAGTTCCGCACTCTGGCGGCAGGTGCCGCCTGGAGCCGGAAGGCGCAGTGGGACATGTTCCTGCACTGGGTTGGCTGACCGCGTCCACCAGAAGTCCCGTCCTGGCCTCCCCACCACACTCGACGGACTTATCGATCTAGCCATCCGGGTGGACGCCGGCTCACTAGGGCGGAACGCGTCAGCCAGTCAGTCCCTGGTGGGTTTGAAGTCGCCCGCACCAGCGGCCCAGGACGCGGTCAGTCCCGACTACGATCCGGCCATGCAGGTGGGCGGGCTGGCTCTCCCGGGAGGAGAAGGACAGACAGGAGTCTGGGTCTTTGGCTCTATCCTGTGGCGGGACAGGACCCCACTTGAGAGATGCTGACAAAGACCAAGCCCAGAAGCCCGGTAAGCATGGGCTGCTGTCGGGCGGGATCTCATGCATGAGAGCCTCATCAACACCCCTACCCTCCTTCCGGTGAGACTAAGATGGGCTACACACTCTCACAACAGTCAAGCCTTGCTGGATTCGGGAGCTGAGGGTAATTTTTTGGACTCTTCATTGGTTAAAAGACTTAACATTCCCACTAAACCCCTCACTCACAAGATTTCCGTTCACGCCCTCAACGGCCAGGAACTGCCCACCATTGCCTTGATCACTGAACCCATCACACTTATCACTTCAGGCAACCATTCGGAAACCATCCCCTTCTTTATCATGGACTCACCCCTGGCACCCGTCGTGCTCGGCCACCCCTGGCTCATTGCCCATAACCCCAGGATTGACTGGCATCATAGAACTATCACTGCTTGGAGCGATCATTGTCATAAGTCCTGTCTTTTGTCTGCTTGTCCGTCTGTCTCTGTTTCTATGTTTCAGGAGGAGGCAGTGGATCTGTCAAACGTGCCCGCGGAGTACCAGGACCTGAGGGAGGTGTTCAGTAAGTCTCGAGCAGCTTCTCTTCCTCCGCATCGTCCTTACGACTGTGCTATAGATTTACTGCCAGGTACGTCTCCGCCTAAGGGCAAATTATATTCGCTTTCTGTTCCAGAAAGGGAGGCTATGGAGAAATATATTTCTGATTCTCTAACTTCTGGGTTCATTCGCCCTTCCTCTTCTCCAGCGGGGGCGGGGTTCTTTTTTGTGGGGAAGAAGGACGGATCCTCGTCACTTAAATATTCTGAGGGCTTGAACAACATCACGGTAAAGAATACTTATCCTTTGCCGTTGATGTCTTCAGCTTTCGAGCGATTGCAGGGAGCCTCCCTCTTCACCAAATTGGACTTGCGTAATGCTTACCATTTGGTCCGTATAAGAGAAGGAGATGAGTGGAAGACCGCTTTTAATACCCCCAGGGGGCATTTTGAATATCTTGTTATGCCCTTCGGGCTATCCAACTCCCCCGCGGTCTTCCAGGCGCTCGTTAATGACGTGCTGAGAGACATGGTCGATCAGTTCATATATGTCTACCTGGATGACATATTGATATTTTCTTCTTCTCTCCAGGAACATGTTCAGCACGTCAGACGAGTGCTCCAAAGGCTGCTCGAGAATGGGCTTTTTGTCAAGGCGGAGAAGTGCGCGTTTCATGCACAGTCAGTTCCGTTTTTGGGTTACATCATCTCGTCCGAGGGGACACGCATGGATCCCGATAAGGTTAAGGCTGTGGTGGAGTGGCCAAGCCCAGATTCCCGTAAGGCCCTGCAGAGGTTTCTGGGGTTCGCCAACTTTTACCGGCGTTTTATTCGCAATTTCAGCCAACTAGCCGCGCCTCTGACTGCCTTGACCTCCCCCAGGACTACGTTCAGGTGGTCTAACACAGCCGAGGCTGCGTTTACTAACCTCAAGGGCCGCTTTGTTTCGGCCCCCATTCTCATAGCCCCTGATTCCTCACGTCAGTTTGTGGTGGAGGTCGATGCGTCAGAGGTGGGGGTAGGTGCAGTGCTTTCCCAGCGCTCTTCCACGGACGGCAGGATGCATCCCTGCGCGTTTTTATCCCATCGTTTATCGC
This sequence comes from Tor tambroides, assembly GCA_021397915.2. Classification (NCBI taxonomy): domain Eukaryota; kingdom Metazoa; phylum Chordata; class Actinopteri; order Cypriniformes; family Cyprinidae; genus Tor; species Tor tambroides. Next base: position 30,992 of record JAFVLL020034618.1, read on the forward strand.
CAGCCGAACGCAATTATGACATTGGTAACAGAGAGTTGTTGGCCGTCAAGCTAGCGTTGGAGGAATGGCGTCACTGGTTGGAAGGGTCAGGGGTACCTTTTATCGTCTGGACCGATCATAAGAACCTAGAATATATTAGAACTGCCAAAAGATTGAATTCCAGGCAGGCTCGGTGGGCACTTTTTTTCGGTCGTTTTGATTTTTCTCTCTCGTACCGCCCGGGTTCCAAAAACATCAAACCCGATTCTTTATCTCGTATTTTTGACAATTCCGAACGCCCGTCAACTCCCGAGTGTATTTTACCCGAGACGCTTTTCGTCTCCACTCTGACATGGGAGATCGAATCGAGAGTCAAGACGGCTCTAGAAGGGGTAATGCCTCCGCCCGGTTGCCCACCGAATCGATTATTTGTGCCGGAAGAATTAAGGTCTGACGTTATCCAGTGGGGCCATTGTTCCAACGTGGCTTGCCATCCAGGAGTCAGTCGCACCGGGTTTTTGGTCAAGCAACGATTCTGGTGGCCACGCATGGCTCGCGACATTCACAGTTTTGTTTTGGCTTGCTCGGTTTGTGCCACTGGTAAGACTTCCAATCGGCCCCCAGATGGGTTACTCCAACCGCTGCCTGTCCCTTCGAGACCCTGGTCCCACATTGCGCTAGATTTTGTTACCGCCCTCCCGCCCTCTCAGGGCAACACGGTCGTTTTGACCGTGGTGGACCGGTTCTCGAAGGCGGCTCATTTCATTCCCTTGCCCAAATTACCCTCAGCCAAGGAGACAGCGTTGACTGTCGTAGACCACGTCTTTCGCTTACATGGCCTCCCGGTAGACGTGGTCTCCGACAGGGGACCCCAGTTTGTGTCCAAATTTTGGCAAGAGTTCTGTAGGTTGCTGGGAGCGACTGTCAGTCTGTCCTCTGGGTTTCATCCCCAGAGCAATGGCCAAACCGAGAGAGCCAACCAGGATTTGGAAAGGGTGTTGCGATGTCTGGTCTCCAAGAATCCTTCCTCTTGGAGCCAACAACTGTCTATGGTGGAGTACGCCCACAATGCATTACCAGTGTCATCCACGGGCCTATCTCCGTTTGAGTGTAGTATAGGTTACCAGCCACCAATTTTTCCCAGTCTGGAATCCGAAGTCGCGGTCCCCTCCGCTCACGCCTTTGTCCAGAGGTGTCACCGCACTTGGACTAGAGCCCGTGAGACTCTACTCCAAGTGGGGGCGCGCACCAAGGCTAAAGCCGATCGCCACCGGTCTAAGCCTCCCGTTTACGTCGTTGGTCAAAAAGTGTGGCTTTCTACCAAGAACATTCCTCTCCGCTCCGTTTCTAATAAGCTCGCTCCCAAATTCATTGGCCCGTTCACTGTCACCAAGATCATTAGTCCGGTGGCAGTCCGCCTTAACCTTCCTCCAGCGTACAGGAGAATTCATCCCGCCTTTCATGTGTCCAAAATCAAACCCGTTTTTCATTTCCCCTGTCTGGCATGTAACCACGCCAGCCCGGTTCCCCCCGCCCGCGACTACTGGGACGAGGCCCGATACAGGTCAATGCCTCCACTGGACTCTGGCGGAGGGCAGCGGTTCAGTACTTGGTGGACTGGGAGGTTACGGTCCGGAGGAGAGAAGTTGGGTACCTGCGAGACATATTGGATCACTCTGATCGGTAATATAATGCGACAGGTAGGGCACCTAGAGCCAGGGAGGCGTTCTTAGAGAGGTACTGTCACGATTCACTTATCCACGGTCTCCCTCGTCCGTGGTTTGTCATGTGTGTGTGTGTTGTTCGTGCAGGGGCGTGGCCGAGCCATCACCTACTCACTCCGTTCAGCTGTGTCTCATCAATGCGCCAGCTGTCACCCATTTCCCTCTGCCATAAGAACCTCTCTCTCCTTCCTCTCCTCTGCCAGATTGTTCTTGATGTCTTGCGCAACCGTGTGTCCCGATCATCTGCCGTCATTGTCTGGGTGAGTCTGGGTTCTGTCTGGTGTTCGTGGATCGGGTTCGTGTTGGTGTCGTCGTGTCCTTGATCTCGTGTCTAGGTTTCCCGTCGTCACAGGGCCTGTCTTCACCGCCTCCCACCGTGTAGCCCATCCAGTTCCTGTGTCACGCCAGTACCTCAATCCTGTCGATTGTCTCACTTCATTGTCTACAATAGCTCTATCATTTTCACTTGCATCTTGTTTCTTATCTCTCTAGTCAATCATGACACAATTATATAAGCATCATGCTGTTGGCTTGTCAGCAAGTGCACGACAAAGCCAGTTGTGTAAATCAATGCAGCATCAGACAAGGCAGCTAATGAGGAGGAAGCATTTAAGCCGACATGCACTCAAAATCACACAAAATCATCAAGGAAGTAAAACGGTGACCCTTTACGTCATTCACCGCTCTCTATCCTGCATCCTTCATCCATCTCTTTGTCTCTGGGAGGCCGGTTAGCCCCATCTTTCTGACAGCTGTGTACATAAAACAGCAGGATCTAATAGCCCACCGGAACTGGGTATCTGAGAGCCCCTGACTGCTCCCATATATGATTTCAAGAGGTCACACAGAGGGGAATTCAAAGCATCGTATTCCACAGAGAGACAAATTAGGTACGGATGAGAAGAAAATGCATTCATATCCACTGAATCATCAAGCCCCTCTAAAGCGGCCAATTTAAGTCAGAAGCCAGTGGATTAGACATCTTACCAGAAATAAAAAGGGTCAAAGACTGTCCAAGATTATAAAAAATGAATACAAAGAGAAATATTTTTACAAATGTTCACGTTCTTGGAAATGTTGGTTCATGATGGGTTCATATAAAAGCTATTTACACTATTTTAAAAATATTTGTAAATGTATTGACTACGAATGCCAATTGTGTAACCATAAAGTAAAAATTACAAAATTATTTTTCTTACAACTATAATAACAAATATAATCTATCAACATTTCTTATATGTTTGTATGTATGAGGTTATATAGGGACGATCTGAGATATGATTTCCTGTTTAATAGTTTTCTTGTCACACGCCAACAAAATAGCTTCCTGCATGTTGATTACACTACACTGATTTTGATTTGTCTGACAAATGTCTGTAAAATGTACAGCTTCTTTTTTAATAAAAATAAAAACAAACATTCCAAACAGTTATGCCAAAGTGTTGCACCACATTTTTGACTTCATGCCCCACAAAAATGTCCAATATAAATGTATTTTTGAATAACTTAATGATTCCAGTATTATACAAAAGTAATATGTAGAAAATAAATATAACATTATGTGCAATTTTGCAAGAAATGTATAATATAAAATATAATAATATAAAATATATGCCACCCAATTAAAAGGATGACTATTTGGCAATGCATTGTGAATTCCAGATGGAGAAAGGTCACTGGTGGCTTTATTATCTGTCACACAGAGCAATGACAGCATGATAGACAGGTGAGGAATGTCATTCATTCTTTCTGATACAACAGAGAGGTAATGAGCTCCATCAATTACTGTTGTACCCAACAGAGGACAAATCGATCATGACTGTTCTTGAGTTATCCGCTTGTAGCACAGCAACTTGATTTAACCAAATTAGCTGCCAAATACAGCTTGCTCTATCAGTGTACAGTAGCTAAGGAACTTTCATCACAGCATTTTGCGAAACAAAAAAAAATATATATATATATATATATATAAAAAAAAAAAACACACAGAAATGCGTCAAGTAATTATGTCAAAAATGTACAAGTTTCTTGCATATCCAAGTAGAAAAATGAAATCCAGAGGGTTGGCTGCTCTGAAATAAAGAGTTCATTAATACACTCTGCAGCTGTCTATATACTGGCATAGTGTCAACTTTTACCATTTAATGGCTAACTAATTGCCCAATAACTGCAGATTAAGGGTCTACGAACTGGCCTGCCGTTGCAACGGAAGGGATTTGGATTACAAACGAAAGTTACAAAAGGCAAATGATTTTAGGAGAGGGTCATTATGCCGGAACAGCAGCCGTTAAGGATTTGCGTCATCTGTTTACACAAGGCCAGGAGCTTACAGGATAACCGAGAGAGGGGAAAAAAAGAGGAAAGAGGCAACAGGCAGTTGCTCGTGGAGAGCTGGAACAGGTGGGAGGATTTTTTTCTTTACTGATCAGACTACAGTAGCGGCAAACTGAATGAAGAGGGACCGCTGGGACACGCACATGGAGAGCAGGTGCTCGTCAGCTGCACAACATTGATCAACTTCCTGTATAACTACCACTAAAAGATGGAGATAGAGACAAAAATGAGACAGATGAAGGAAGGGAGAGAAATTTGGAAATGGAGAGTGTGCAAAAAGATGGACCAAGGGAATTATAACAAGCATGTATCTCAAAAAGGCAATAAGATACAATTAGGCAACAAATAGACGGTGACGCACAAGTCTGTAAAATCTGAAAGCATGTGTAGTTAGAAAAGGATACAAGACATATAACTGTGCTGACTGAAGTGGACCTTTAAAAATCTCTCTACTGAAAAAGAAAGGGAAAAAAAGAAGGAAAAATAGTGCAACAAAGGTCTCAGCTGCTGAAGTATCCAGCCGAACAGCTGGTGCCAAGAACAAGGGTGGATGACAGAGTGTTTTCAGTTTAGACTGGAAATGTGCCAATCTGGCCCAACCTCACTCAGGGACGTGCGCCAACCAACGGTGAAGGCCTTCGGTAAGATTATATAAGTCACTTCCATTGGAACAGAGGCGGATTCAGACCTCAGCTCCACAGAAAGAAATGATATGCTTTTAATTTACAAACCCCAGTACAGTTTGGGCAGAAAACGTTCAGCCCAAAGATGCTATAAAAAGCAAAGAACACAACTCCCACCATTTGTGCCCTTAGAAAAGGAAATAACCTTCCTTTATGTACTACTTCTTGTGGTCTGTCAAAAAAATAAAAAAGTGAAAGGAAATATCTTTTCAGTCCGTTTACCAGCTGACTCTTTGAAAGATAAGTTAATTTATTTGTAACATGGGAATCATTTACAAAGAAAACAAGCACTAGGAATTTTTTTAGACTCTGAAGAGATTAAATTATCCTAAAGATAAAGTGCAGACGATTGATAATCACCGCAATAATAATCTCAGGAAGCCCCGAAGCCTTCGTGACCCCACACAAAGACGTTGTGCATGCTAAATCGCTCGCCTTCATCTGTCTAGCCTCCACTCCCGTTCCTCAGTGACGGAGCTCCTTGCAGACAAATTGCTCTCCTCCTGCGTGTTTCTCTTTGAGCCACAGTGGGGTTAATGAAAACGCCACAGCATGGTAGCCCCAACCATCCACCAACAGACCGCCAGAAATGATTTCCAGCCTTACGGCATAGTTGAGCCCGGGCCAACCTCCCACTGGAGACGAGCTTCAGCCATCGGCCCAATGTACAGAAATAACACTGGTCCTGCTTGTATGTTTAATGCCCCAGAAAAATGCCTCATTCATTTAGTCAGGCTTTAAATCACTGCTATAATGTACGGTAGGTAGAAGCTGTCCTCAGTGTAGGTCACGTAGTAGCCAGGCTGGAGTCAAGTACTTTGACACTTACTGATTTATTTCTTTTCTCGCACACTGAACAGCTTATTCCCTTTACACTCTAATTTGGCCACATGCAAAAAGCGAAATGGACAGGATTTGTGGCTTTTAAGTGGGTGACTACAGAATAGTGATATATTACCCAGGCTGATTGATATTTGGCATGTATAACTGTGCCTGTTTGTCTGCTTAACAAAAGTGGCCATTGAAACTAGAGTTAGTTCAGAAATCTGCTGACAACCTTGTCAATGGATTTTAATTTTTATTTACAGCAGTCTGATTTTAATTTATGAAATATTGTGTAAAATAAGCATTGATTTAAATTCTGAGATTTTATTTACATATTTTTACACTGATCAGGTGAAGTGCATAGCATTGATTATATCATTACAATGTCACCTAGCAAGTGTCGGGATAAATTAGGCAGCAAGTAAACAGAATTTCATGAATTTCATGTGTTGGAAGCAGTAAAAAAATGGGCAAGTGAAAAGATCTGAGTGACTTTGACAAAGTGATACTATAGACAGCTTGGTTGGGGCATCTGAAAGAAGTGCAAGTCTTGTGGGGTTTTTCCTGCAATGCAGTGGTTAGTACTTACCAGTAGCAGTGCAAAGAAGGACAACCAGTGAACTGGCATTAGGATCATGGGCTTCCAAGGCTTACTGATGCATGTAGGGAATGAAGGCTAGTGTGTCTGGTCCAATCACATTGAAGAGCTTCTGTGGCTGAAATTGCTGAAAAACTTGCTGGCAACTGAAATATGCTGGCCAAGATAGAAATGTATCCAAACACACAGCCCATCGAGGTTTGCTGTGTATGGGGCTACATAGCTGGAGAGCATGGCTGCAGTGCCCATGATGACCCCTTCATCGAAAGCACCAACAACAGGCGTGTGAGCATCAGAACTAGATCATGTGGCGGTTGCCTAATAGAAGGTTGCCTGGTCTAATGAATCAGGTAGATGGCTAGGTGTGTATGCCCTGTTGAAAAAAAACAGTGTATGCTGGTTAGGTATGTTTTAAAGCGTAGTAGTTTGGTTTAAGCTGGTCCTGAGCTGGTAATAATCTTGTCCTGAGCAACTAGCTCCTGCTTCCAGCTTAAACCATCTCATGACCAACTAAAGAACTTAAACCAGCTCAAACCAGCTAGCATGCTTCAAAACATACCTAACCCGCATATGCTGTTGTTGTTGTTTTTTTTTGTGCATTGTTTACCTGGGGAAGAGATGGCAGCAGGATGCACTATGGTAAAAAGGCAAGGCAATGGAGGCAGTGTTATGCTCTGGACAATGGGTCTGCTGGGAAACCTTGAGTAAAGATTACCTAAAGATTGTTGCAGAGTCAAACCATGTACACCCCTTTTTTCAATGGTGTTTTCTGATAGCAGTAGCCTCTTTCAGCAGGATAATGCACTCTGCCACACTTCTTAAAAATTTGGTTCAGGATTGGTTTGAGGAACATGACAAAGAGTTCAAGGTGAGCTTCAGGGACACCTGTTTTGCATTATATTACAGTTTCACTGCATTTTTATCAAATAAATGCATCCTTGGTGAGCATAAGAGACATAACACACTTTCAATAAGCAACAATACAAGTCTCTGCCTTTCTCACACAGAACAACCTCCTGGACAGCAACCAGTCTGGTTTCAGAAGTGGACATTCAACTGAGACTGCCTTGCTCTCAGTTGTTGAAGTCCAAAGACTGGCAAAAGCGAATTCCAAATCTTCTATACTTATCTTGCTGGATCTGTCCGCTGCTTTTGACACGGTTAACCACCAGATCCTCCTGTCAACCCTATTGGCAAAGGGCATCTTAGGAACCGCAGTCCAGTGGTTTGAGTCTTACCTCTCAGATAGGTCATTCAAGGTATCTTGGAGAGGTGAGGTGTCCAAGTCGCAACATCTAACTACTGGGGTGCCTCAGGGCTCAGTTCTTGGACCACTTCTCTTCTCTGTCTACATGGCATCACTAAGTTCTATCATTCAGAAACATGGCTTTTCATTTCACTGCTATGCTGATTCTATCTCTCATTCCATCCTGATGATCTGATGATAGCTGCTCGCATCACAGCTTGTCTAAAAGCCATTTCTTTCTTACTCTTCTGGACTGTTCTGTCCAATGCTCTCTTGGCAGGTCTTCCAGCCAGTTCTATCAAACCTATACAATTAATCCAGAATGCGGCAGCATAATTTTTAATGAGCCGAAAAGAATGCATGTCACACCTCTGTTTATCAAATTGCACTGGCTAACAATAGCTGCTTGCATAAAATTCAAGGCATTAATGTTTGCCTACAAAACCACCACTGGCTCTGCACCCCTTTACCTAAATTCATTACTTCAGACTTATGTGCCCTCTAGAAGCTTGCGTTTTGCACATTATTGTGCCATCCAAAGAGGCACAAAATCCCTTTCATGGACTTGTACATTAAATGTTCGCTCCTGATGGAATGACCTGCCCAACTCAAACCGAGCAGCTGAGTCCCTAGTCATCTTCCAGAATCGGCTAAAAACACATCTCTTCCATCTTTATTTGACCCTCTAACTCTAGCACTCTCTATTCTAATTCTATTCTTTAAAAAAACTTGCCCCTTTAAACTTGCACTTTATTCATTTCCTAACTGCTTGTTTTCTTAAAACAAAGAAACTAACACTAGCTTCTCTATTCTTTTTGTATTCCATCTATTTGTTTTCTTTTTATTTATTATACAATTAACAAAAAGCGGGAAAAGGCCTCTAACACTAGTTTGCTCTATTATTTTTCTGTTTTTTTTTTTGCTCTATCTGTTTTCTTTTTATTTATTATATAATAAAAAAATCTTGCTATGTGTACTGCGTTAGGCTAACTGAGACTTGTAATAACACTTGCATATTGCTCTTTTGTTGATTTTGATTGCTTCCGTTGTCATCAATTGTAAGTTACTTTGGATTAAAGCGTCTGCTAAACGACTAAATGTAAATGTAAATTGGGAATGACAAAACATTGAGTAAATAATAACAGAATATTCTGTGATTTTTCATGTGAAATACTCCTTTAAATTTTAAAGAAAGTCAGTAATCATGTAGTTTTCCTTTTGGGTTAAAAATATAACAACTAAGGAAAAGGTTGCTATAGCATTCCGGAAAGACTGCAAGACTTTTACAGTACTGTAGCCTATATTGTATTGGATTTCAGGGTAAATAATTCAAAATGAAGACATCAGCATTCAAAACATGCTGAATTCTGTTTCCTAGCTATATCATTCCAGACAGATGCTTTTCCTGCAGATAGAGATTTATATTAAAAAAAATGACAAATGCCAGGTGGCGGATATGTCCCAGTCTCGCCACAGAGGTCATGACCAGGATATGAATGCAACAAAATAATTACTGTGAGCAACTGAAAAGAAGGAAGCTGTAAATTATCCCTCCGCTTTTAGAAAGGCTAGGATGACGTGGCCATTACCAAAAGGTTGTGATATGGGTTAATTGCTTTCTCTGTCCAAATGATGACACCTCTGAAGTAAAGTTTATCTGGAACAGCTGTGGCTGATCTCTTAACGCACGGAAGGGGTAATGACAGGGCATAGGTGAGAGACATGTCAAGGGTCATTCTATGTTTTCACCATGCCCTATCATGACCCAAAATCCAAATCAATTTAGTTAAGCTACACATTATTGTAGTTTTGTTCACCAAAATGTTGTGTGAAGCTGTGAATCAATTCATCTAGCTTAATGAGTTTTAATTGTAATACAAAGCTAACATGTTATGTGACCTGGAAAATAAGCTCTTGTAGCTCAGGAAAATAAGTCATACGCTCAGTTCCCAAGAAATGTTTGAATTGATAAAAAGAGTATCTTAAATGCAGTCGTCATATGTGGTTTTAGATAAAAGCACCTGGCAAATGCATGAATGTACAGACCCTTGCTTTGTGTAAACACACACACACAAAGAGAGAGAGAAACGAAGAGTCCCTTAAATGAGCAGTCACCCTTGGTCACATCTCCACATCGGATGAAAAGTTTCCTCAGGCATGTTCAAACAGGTCCTCCCTAAAGAACAATACTGCAGAGGGATGTAAGCCTTATTACTGATCTTTGTTTACATCTCTGCAGAATTAGCTTCATTACATTCAGTCTCAAGGGATGAAGACTAGAAGCCTGAATATTAAAGGAACACTGCCAGACTACTTTAAAATATCACTTCGGATGAATACAGGGAAAAACTGGTAAAGTTAAATATGTAATTTTTATATTCTTACTGTCAATCAAACATTAAATACATATTTTTAATGATACTGATAAATTTAATAAGAAGAAAGACGAAGAAATCAAAATACAAATTAGACATAGTAATATAAGCTCTAAGGTGTGATTTGATTTTTATCTTTCATATTTAAGGTTGCACCTACTCAACTTGGTTGCTCATGCAAACTTCCAAGGGGATTACTTAAAAATATTGAAATTAATAAATTATAAATTAATAAATTATTATAATGTAACTCAAAAATTCTAAATAAAATCAAGTTCTTGAAATTTCTCGAGTTACAAAATGAATTGTGGTGAATTAGTTTTATAGTTAAAAGTCAATACTCCTAGTTTGTTAATGAAAACGTTTGAAAACAGCAGAAATATAAAATATATCTATGTAATATTAGAAAATAGCCTACGTGTTATTCTCTCTGTGAACTCAATGAACAGATTGTGTAATAAAATTCAAGTGGGATGTAAATATAACCTATAACTGAACTTGTATTCCATCCTCGCAGCAATGCATTCAAAAGATTCCTGGGTTATGATGGTAATTTTCAATGAGTATGTCAAATTACAAATGAAAGTAATGATAATGTGCTGCCAATGTGTTAGATGTTTATATTTGTGAAAATATAGCTAATCAAGAAGCACTAATAACCTCAATATACAGTGAATAAATCAGGATTTGCATACATTTACCAGGTTCCAACTGTGTTATGATATACATAATTGAATAAAACACTTACTTTTATGATTATTTCATGATTTTCATTATGCACACACCTTATAAGAAAGATTCAGTGCTTATATTTCCATTACTAAATGCCAAGCTGCTCCCTAGAGCAGAAGTCATCCATCAGTTGCATACAGTGTGGTTGCATTAATTTGCGAAATTGCAAGCTTGTCCATTAGAAGAGCAGTATATGTCCCCTATGCTTTTTGTGAAGGTGCTATAAAACTCAATAAATCTCAGAAATGGCCCACATAAAAATTCTTTAATGGGGGCTGAGTCTACAGCGGCACAACTATCTGTGAAAAAAGCAGCTCTAATAAAATTCTTGTCATGTATCTTTGCAAGCATAACTAGTGCCAATTTACGTTAATAAAGGTATTCTTGCGTCAGAGCATCTCTGTCTCTCTAAAGTGCTTCAGATCCTCTGCATATTCATGAATGACCTTTCATGTCAGATTTTGTATTTGGGATGCAGAGTATCAGTTCTTTTGTTTATCCTGAGTCGGGGAACACAAAAGGTAATGTCAAAACATCTCATCTAGACATGTCTCCACGGCTGGTAATTTGTTTGTTATCTCAGCGACCCCGGTGGACTGTCTGGCAGAGACGACACTGCAGATGTAAATCAATGAGTATGAGAATAATTAATGTTGGCCATTTAATATGGCAGACCCATCCATGGCTAGTAATAGATATATTTCTTAGGCTGTGCATATGAAATAATGGAGCCCGTCTGCTTTAATTGAGAGATCAACTAGGGCCATGAATCTTGAATTGGGGAGGCCAGACCTCCAGCACTTAAATATGTCTATGTCATCACTGTCAACCAGATCACTAAAAGATTAAATGGACATGGGAAATCAAGCACAGACCTTACAAAAAAAGTGCTGTGGTGGTACCATGGTGCAATGACAGGATCAGATGTATTAACATGCAATCTAAAATAAATCTGTAAAAATAGGGCCCAATATAGTGTATAATTTGAAGGAATTTTTCCATATTTATTTTTTACAGTTATTTAGAATTTTACACTTCATTGCATTGTGTTTTAGAGTTAACAGAAATGTCCGTAAAATCAATGAATAATGTCATGTGTAATGAGCTGCCAGTACATTTTCTGTTATTTTACGGATTTATTTTTTACAGTGTGGTGTATTTTTAACATTCTACCAGACTAAGAATGAATTAAAGCATTAAAATTCTGCTAAATAATTTTGCTACTGTCTTCTGAATTTGTGGCAAAGTTGAAATTTTTAAAACCAAAGGCTGCTGTTATCAAGGTCACTACCTTCTACCATTAACAACAGTCAAAAATATGAATTTTACACAAATGTAAAAAACAAAAAAGGATATGACAAGTTATGCTTGTTGGATCTTATCAAGCATGTTAAAAAAACAACAACAAGCAAACAAAAATATAAATATGTAATGAAAGTAGAGAAGTGGTCAACTTTTGAACTAAAAATGTCAATGACTGCAAAGGTTTTATTATTAATATATTTTTTTATATTGTTAAATTAAAATTATTTCTATGACTAGGCAAATTGAAAAACTGCACATATTATATGTTAAACTGCATATACTTCATTTAAAATGTTTATTTAAAAATTCATATAAAACAGTTCACATGAAATAATATATTTAATAACACATGCCGTTCAAAAGTTTGGGATCGGTAAGATTTTTAATGTTTTTTAAAAAAAAATTCTTATGCTCATCAAGGTTGTATCTATTTAATCAAAAATACAGAAAAAATAATAATTTTGTAGATATTATTGCAATTTAAAATAACAGTTTTCTATTTTAATATGCTTTAAAATATAATTTATTCCTGTAAAGTAAAGCTGAATTTTCAGCATCATTACTCCAGTCTTCAGTGTCACATGATCCTTCAGAAATCATTCTAATATGCTGATTTATTATTAATGGAAACAGTTTGTGCTGCTTAATATTTTTTGGGACCTGTGATACTTTTTTCAGGATTCTTTGATAAATAAAAAAGTTAAAAAAGAACAGTGTTTATTTAAAATAGAAAAAATAGACATTTTGTGTTACAATATACTATTCGTTTGGGGTCAGTAAATTTTTTCTTTCTTTTTTTTAAAGAAATTAAATTAAAAAGTGATAGTAAAGACTTATATAGCAAGAAAATATTTCTATTTTGAATAAATGCTGTTCTTTTAAACTTTTTATTCATCAAAGAATCAAAGAAAAAAGTATCACGGATTCAAAAAAAAAAAAAAAACATTAAGCAGCAAAACAGTTTCAACACTGATAATAAATCAGCATATTAGAACAATTTCTGAAAGATCATGTGACACTAAAGACTGGCGTAATGGCTGATGAAAATTCAGCACTGTGTCACAGAAATAAATAATATTTTAAATAGGGATGCACGATATTGGATTATGCCGATATCCGATATGCCGATAATTTTCAACTCATTTAGGCCGATAGCCGATGCCGATACCAATATATAATTATTTTTAATTTTGGTTAGATTTTAACAAGAACTTATTTGTTAGAATTAAATAAACAATAATGAAGTTCTTTTTTAATGACAGTACATTGAAGATTTGAAAATAACTATAAATAAACTATATATTAATCACTGATTTTTTTTTTCAGAAAGATGCAGGTGTAAACTTAACATTTTATTTTATGATTTAACATTTGTAAATGGTCTAAAGCAAAAAAAAAAAAAAAAAGTAAAAATTCTGAAAATCTTTTAGAGCTCATAATTTGTTTAAAAAATATAACATATTACACATTAATGAATATATCCGTATATATAAAATTATTTAATTTATGTGTCATGTTTGTGATTTTTTTTTTTGTTGTTGTTGTTCATGTAAGCTATAGCTTCTGACCTTTAAATCAAAATGTACTCATGATTTTATGGCATCAATTACTACTTTATTTAATTAGAAACAGTCTTTTAACATCCTCACTAGCAAAACTTTTCTTCAAGAATGAGCCAAAATGCTGACATGATCTAATCGCTAGCACACCCTAAGCACATGTGAGTTAATGTATTCCTCTTATCGGCAAGACATATCGGCATACTTTTTCATATTGGGCCGATGCTGATATTTACATTTAAAGTCATTATCGGCCGATTCCGATATTGGTCCGATAATGTGCATCCCTAATTTTAAAGTAGGGTAGAGTGGGGGAAAACGTCCCCCTACTGTTTTTCCCAAAATAACCACAATATAAAGTCAAGATAAATTTTTATTGTAACTATGGACTAAGTTGACAAGAGTGATGTAGAATTTTTCACCATGAAGCTTACACTGGTGATATACCGGAGAAAAAACGGATTTCACAGTAAGTGATCTAATTTTCAGCAGTAAGAAAAAAGTGTTTTAAAGCTTGTTGTTTTGTAGAACATCACAGTTATATATGATATGAGAACAGTAGGGCCTGTAGATAGAGAGCACGTGTTATTTAATAAAAATATAATTATATTTTTAGAATGACATTTTTTTTTTCTCAAACATAGTGTGTGGGGTAAAACATATCCTCCTATACTGTTGATTTCATGAATCCCAATCACTTTGGTGCTGTAGCTCCTCTTAAGTAACAGACGGACTAACAAAAGTTGTCATTTGTAAATACAAATGTTCGCCTCTTGCCCTTAGTTTAAGAGTCCACTCTCTCTCTTTCTCTCTTTCTGCCAGTAAATCTGTTTGAGGGCTAATCTGCCACCATGCGCCAGCTGCTCCCTTGGCAACAATGGCGTTCTTGTTGCCATGGTGATACTCACTCAAGCCTGATCATGCAGGATCAAGGACTGGCACAATGCCAAAGCAGTCAGCGAGAGTGTCACTCCTTCTGTGTGTTCATTAAGGAGGCGTGCAGTCAAGCGCAGGTGTACGGATGGCTCTATGTCACTTGTGTATGTAGTGTGTGCTGCATGTCAGCTGTGCTCTGGGCAGGTGTCGTTGTGAGAACGAAGGCTTTCACATGGGCTGGTGTGCGTTTGTCCCTGTGATGTGTATGCAGCACTGTACGTCTGTTTATGTTTGTATGAATGCAGAGAGAAAGACAGCTGGAGAAAGACAGTTGACACCATGTGGTCAATTCTCCTTAGCTGGCAATTTAATAGAGTGATGACTTGAGCCGTAAGCCAAGCTGGACGTCCATTAACTGCCACAACCAGCTGTTCAAATCTGGGCCAACAACTACAAGTAGTTACGCAGCGCAGTCGTGTGTTTATGTATGAAGGACAAGCAGTTTTATCCATCAGTTCCTAGAATTTAGGTTTCAGATAGTGTTTTTCTACAGTCAAATCTAGCTAGGTTTCTCAGTATAGAGGAGCGTCTTAACGTTAAGATGATCAAAAAATGTCCCTTTTGAAAAAGTAGAACACTTTAGCACACAAAGAGTAATTATTATGGAAATAATAAACACTGTAAAAACAATTTGTTGAGTCAATTTAAAAAACTTTGCCTTAAAATTGATTTATCTTAATTTTTTGGTGTGATGCAGTTGCTTCAACATCCGTTTTTGAGTTGAATCAACAATTATAGTTCATTTACCTTTCAGCTTAGTTGAGGGCCAATAAACTAAAATTTTCTTGCTGTCTCGACAATTTATAAAAATAAAAAAATAGTTGTCTACAAAAAAAGGCAAGCTGAAATGACAAAATCAGAAAATTATTTTTTAGAGTGAGATTAGATGAATTTAAGGGGTTTTTTAACCACTCAAGGATATGTAGAATACGTTTATATGTAATTTTGTAATTCTATGTCTTTTAAATATGTTTAAAGCTAATTAATTAATATTATTTTATATTATATGCAATACAGTTTTTTTTTTTTTTTTTTTTTTTTTAACTATGCTTTTAAGATTTGTGTGCAATCAGTACAATTAGACTGAGCAAAAGTTACTTTCATGATGAAGGTGTTGTGGGTGATTAAAAAACGTTGATATGGCCTTGCTAAAATTTTTAGAGCATTGCTATGGAGTTGCTAGGGTGTTTTTGTGGTTGCTGACTCAAGTCAAAAGAGCCCACTTAAAAGGATTTTTCACAAAAATTAATGTCATACTTTAGTCATTCTCATATCATTTTAAACCTGTATGACTTTTTTTCCATAGAACATAAAAGAAGACATTTTGAGAAATGGTTCAGAGTTATTTATTTTTAATCCTATTAGCATTCTTGAAAATATCTTTTATATGTTCTGCAGAAGAAGAAAAAATCATACAGGTTTGGAATGATTAAATAATGACAAAATTTTCTCTCTTTTTTTGGTGAATGATAACGATTATTAATCAAACAATATAATGTTATAATAGTCAATGCTTTTTATTTTATTTTTTGTTTTGTTTTTTTGCTTTGCTTATTTATCAGTTAAAACCGATGATGTAGGAAAGTAACAGCATGCTTGTTTTCTCCTAAAACAGTACATGAAGGTATCATTTACGTCCGTAGCACAAACAGTGGAAAATGTAATGCTTGACACTCGATGATGGAATGGATACAATGATCAGATGCTCAAATTGTTGTAACTAAATTTAAAAGGTCACTTTTTGAGAAGTTTTTGAGTGTCAGGCAGCTGACAGCAGATGAGTGACTTTTCATATAAACAAAGGTTCAGCCTTACATGAGTGAGTGTGGTGACATATTCAGGCAGGAAGGAAGCTGCTAACGTGGTTCTGTTGCCATAGAAACCAGGTGATAGCTTGCACTCAGGGCGTTTGGTGAATGACATAATAATTTCCATGACACCCAGAGCTTGACATCACGGGCAAGCAGAGAAAACTGCAGTAATTCAGTTTGGCATTTAACAACTTTTGAATGTGGTTAAAGTTGAATATTTTGGTAGCTCTATTCAGCTGACTGGTAAAAATGAGTTCACCCAAAATGAACTAATATTTAAAAGCTACAGAGAAGAGCAACATTTTCATTGAACTTTAAGTCTGTTGATGAATGGTCTTCTGATGAATGGTGCACAATATGGTGTACAATAGTGTAACATAGTGCACTGCTTTTATTGTATGGAAGTGAGCAGTCAGGATAATAAACGTTTTGAGACAAAGTCAATGATTTTCAATTTTTGGGGTGTTCCTTTAAGGTCCTGCCTGCAGAAGCTGTTCAGTTTTTGGTTGTTTCCTGCAATGTGGTGATCAAAGCTTCTAGAATATTCTGTGTGAGACTGAGGCATTAACTTACAGCTGCTAAAATTGGAAGATGGCTTTGGAAGGGTTAGATCAGCTAGGTGGGATGAATAATTTTTTGATGTTTCATAAACAAGTGACAGAAGAGACTTGGGAATAGAATTCTGTTTGCAAAAGGCTTCTTTTTGAGGGATGTTGTCCCAGAGCTTACACTCAGGGATTTCTTTCTCATAAATCTCCATTTTTGATGTTCTTGATGATGTTTTTGTTGCCTTTGATGTAGGTGTCTGGAACAATCCTGCAAGCATAGCTTATCAATGATTTAAAGAACTATGCCATCTTATTATTTCTTCAAAAAGAACATGAAAACATATTTAGTACTCATGTATTAAACGTTTGCCAACATATACAACAATTCATAACTTTGTCATATATTTTGGCAAAGCTGTTCACTCTCCTACTTACGTATCAGGTAAATTATGTCTTTGTTAAGCCGCAGTTTATCAGCACCAATAAACGGGTGTGCAAAAATTCAAAAGGCGACCCAGGTGACACAAGTCAGATAAGCATAAAAGGTCAATGGCGATCTGACAAAACTTTTCTTTCTGCCAGTCATGGGTCAATAGATTATTCAAAGGTCACATGCAGTTGATTTGTGCAACCTCTATGATGAAATACAGACACATGCTTTCTTTTTAGCCATTAGTCATTGCAGTGGTAAAACTAATATAATATCTATTGAATTTACTGTAGAATTTAGTGTGGCTGTGGCAACTCAAAAAAACATCTTTTTTTAATATCTCTTCCGTTCAATTTAAAAAAAAAAAAAAATGAATGAAAGAGATTTAAAATGGAAAAGATACAAATATAAATTATATAATTAAAAGTAAAATATATTATGAAACAATATTATAACAGTATTATGAAAGTAAATCAATTAAAAATGTAATCAAATAATTACATGATATGCAAAATACATCAATATTTTGCAGGCAAAGCACCCAAATGAAGATAATTAAATGACATTATTAAATATTACAAAAAGTGACTTTGGCACTATTGCCTTATAGAGTTACTTGTAGCTGAACTGAACATATTTCATAATTGATAATTATAGTTTTATAGCTGACATTTATTTAATAATTGATTCATTTCATAACAGCAGCCTAACACTATCATTTTTCTGTTTATTAGTGTGAAGATGCTTTGAAACCATTTGCATTGTATAAAGTGCAATATAATAACTGGAAACCATTCAATTGTTTCATTTCCTTATTACTGAATATAAGCAATTACAATTTATTTTTTGATTTACTGAGTTTATCAATCATTCTGAAGCAGATTTTGGGGCATTCACGTAGAACATGTTCTTGTATTGAATAATTTGATACATTTTGTTCTTCTTGAGGTGTGTAGAGTTTCCTCTTGTTGATTTCATCATCAAAATGCCACATCCTCCTTGACTTTCTCCAGCGCTGCCTTCCCCAGCATCCTATAACAGCAGCTGGCGGTAAAGCTGTCCATTATTAATGAACCACGGCAGCCACATGTACATGCCACATTTAAGTGGTCTATTGCAGAGCCAAAATAGCCTGCCCTGGGGCTTTTCTGCAGACAGCGTCTTCCTAAGGAAGGAAACTCAGACCCCCTTCCCTCCGCGTAATGCAGCCCAGCTGTTTTCGCTGCAGATAGGGGCCGATGGGAGAGAGACAGACTCAAAAGAGACTAATTCCCACTTAGCCAGCACTTATGCCAAGATTTATTGTTTCCTGGTAAGGGAGGCATGATTAAGCGTCGGGTCCAGTGTGGCAAAGCTAATTCTGATAAGCGCAGGGAGGATCAGGACAAACAGTATCAGATTTAGACTGATGCTTCAACACCGTTAAGGTCTTTACAAAGGCTCAGAAGATGGTCTTTCAAAAGACTCAAAGAGAAAAATACTGACTCATACAGTCCTGTCTAGCTTAACCAGCAGGTTGCCATTCTTAACAGTCTTTCCAAAAGATGAATCTCTGATAATGCCAAGAGGCGCTCCATTGAGAACCTAATAACAGAGATCCTTAAAGTGCTTCTAAAAATATTGGACATCACCAGGTGATACAATATCCACATGGCCACGTGTCAGCGTTCTGACATGAAGAAGAGGCTGTGAATCATGCAGCACTACTGAAACTGATGCTATAGGTAATTAGTCAAGGCAAGTCACCTTTATTTCTATAGTGCTTTATTGTGTCAAAGCAGCTTCACTGTGACAAACAGGAAAATATCAGAAGCAATTATGGAAACTCATCTGTGGAGACAGTTTAGATTCTGCTGTAAGGCAGCTGTAAAAGACAATACTATAGTGCCATTATTTTGCTCATGTCAGTTCAGTAAACTATAGGGAAGCAGCCTGTTGAGGATGTTTCAGATTGTTGCCTAATGCAGAAAACTGAAGAAGCTGTTTTTGAGGCATGTGAGCAAATATAAGAGTGGGTTCTTACGGTAATGCCAGTAAGCAGTGGCTTATCACCCATCCACAACACCCTAGCAATGCACTAAAAACTCATCAGAACGCCTAGCAACCACCCACACCAACCTAGCAATCATACACTGTAGCAACACACTAAAAAAAGTGTAAAGAGGCACTGTCTTCACCTTTTTTAAATCCAATATAAATTAATGTTCCAGTTTCACTACTGTGACACGTTTTACAGGTAAAATAATTAACTTATAATAATAATAAACTTATTTTTCTTTCATGCCCCCCCAAAAAATCATTAACAGTGTATTGAATGTTATATTTATTAAAACCAAGATTAAAACCACGTTTAATGATCTTAATCATTTAGTGTTAAGCATTTTACATGTATTTAGAAAATATTAACTCATTTATATTATATTTTATATTAACTCAAAATTTTAACTCATATTAAGAATTCAATAACAATTTATTACATTTTGTGTATATTTTATCTGTGAACTCAAGTTCAGCTGTATTTTAACAGCCAGTTTCTTTTCAGATAATCAGTCATTAAAGCTCAGTAAACACTGCAGGTGTCATGAGGATGCACAGTGTACATTTAGTTTTGCTAAAAACCAGCTTACTCACTGATCTTTATTTTAAATTTGATTGGATGTGACAGAAAGCAGTGATATCTAATGGGTAAGTTGTTGTTTAATTATTTTTTAATGGGGGGACCAGTTTTTTGGGTGCATAAAATATAACTAAAAATCAGACCCCAGTGGTAATGATCTTCAACTAAAGGAATTAGAATAATCATTTTGTTTAAAAACCCAAAACAGAAAAATGCTCATCATGCCACACTGAATAATGAATTACCTGAATCACATAAAACATTCAGACTATATATTCAATTCAAAATGGTATTTACTGTTGATCTATTAAAATTCTGTTGTTGTTACGCCCTGATATATTTAGCATGATTTAGCATACAAAATACAAATGTGAGAAAAGTCATAGGCCTGTATTTCTTAATGCATTACGTAAATTTTTACGAGTTTTCCTTATCCTACATTACTCAGTGTTTCTAAAAACAAAATAAATGGTGATATCATTTTTGAATGCTAATAATGGAATCCACAAGCACTTCAGGTCACGTTTAGCGGAGTTCATCATCCCATAGTTCACTCTGATGAATTACACTATTTTGCTTGGAAGCACACTTGTCTCTTTTGATCAAAACACATTTTCCTGTTCCTATCCACAGAGCAGGAAAAGTCCAATAATTTATTGTACAGATTGGAAGCTGTGCCAAAAACAAACTGCGGGTGAGCGAGTGAGTGATAAAGAGATACATATGTGCTTGAAGCAATAAAAAAGTGGCCTCACGATGTGATATATTAACACGACACTAATCCACAAACATGCTGTAATTATATGAAACACCACCCTATCTACACCGTCCCTCCCTGCCGAGACTGGGAAACAGATTAAACACTGAAGTGAGGATGTCAATCTCATGCATCACCTCAGTAATCCCTGTGTCTCCTGAGGTCTTGGCGGGAATAGTTGAAGAGGGGTTATCATCAGGAGGGGACCACCCCCCCCCCCCCCTTCTTGCCATTGTTACTGGGTACCCCTCAGTAACCTCCAGGGTTCATCCTGTGAGGTCTGAGCAGTCCTAACAAGGCACTCTGACGCCCCCTAAAGAGCTGAGTGAATAAGATGAGAGAAAGAGTCCTCATTGCCTTGGACACAAACAGTAGCCTGAGACCAATCAGTCCTGATGGATCTCTTCCTCTGTAGACGGTCATCATGAGGGGAAAGGGAGGTGGGGTCATTGAGAAAGACACTTGGAGCTGGATTTAGCTTAAGAAGTTTAGGGTTTTTTTCTTTTTTTACAGTGTGAAAAGGGACCAGCATGTTTCTATATTATTATAAGTATTTTCAAATATTTTGTTAGGGCTAGATCCAATAAAAAGGTCCCCGTGAGCGCTGGAGATATATATAACATCATTTCTTTCTGTACTCCTAATAGATCCACCATGAAAGGAAAACAGAAGAATAAAGAAGCAATTCAGGCCCCCAAAAGTATGTGAACACTTAAGTCACACTGCAAAATGCATGGATGTCTTTATTTTACAAAATATCAAACCAAGTGACATTTGCCTTTTTGGTGTTTTATTTATATGGTGTTTATTTATTTGGTATTTTATAAAGACAGTATTATAGCACTGTTCAAAAGTCTGTAATAATTACAGTTTTTTAATTTTTTTTTTTTTTTGAAAGCTGCATTTATTTGATCAAAAAAACAGTAAAAACAGTAGTATTGTGAAATGTTATTTCAATTTAAAATAAAAAGTAGTATGCTAAATTATTAATTGAAATTATTATATGAATTATTATTAAAATTATTAATTACAGTAATAATAATAAATGTTTTCTGAGCAGCAAATCAGAATGTTGGAATGTTTTCAGCATTTGATATGACACTGAAGACTGGAATAAAAAAAAATCAGCATTGTATTACAGAAATAAATTACATTCCAAAATATATTCAAATACAAACCAGCTACCATCTATCTATCTTTTTTTTCAATGCCAAAAAATCTCAATTCATCCAGTATAACACAAGCTCTAAATCGGCTGCATTGATTTTTGCTTGCAATGATCAATAAGAGTGGCCCTGGAATTAGCGTTTATTCTAGCATCATGACTCTCCAACAGATACAGTTAAAAGAGAGGATAAACACTTTGGTTGGGCTGGTTCCAAAATATTGATCTGTGAACTTGCTATTTGCTGTGACAGTTTGAGCACATCTGAAACGGATGGCATATTGGTGAATCAAAATTTTGATGTAAAAGTTGCTCTCTGCGATGTAGCCATGGACAGCTTATCCACCATTCGGATTGTTGCCTAAAATCAACCCTAAAGGCACCAATTCAGTATACAGAAGAAAGAACTGTTGTGAAGTCATATTGAGCAAAATCAGGCAAAAATCTTTTTCGTGAGTTAAAAACAGCTTGCCAAAACAAACTTTCCAGAAAGTAAACACCTTGATTGACATCACTGGTAGATGTGCTCTGCGGTGCTGCTTTCTTTGACATGGAAATCTTCTCTAGTTTATTTCTTCTGTTCCGTTTGTTGAGGTCCAACCTGGAAGTGACACTGACACTGTATTTTTGTTTAATACGCTGTTCACTTTAAAGCAATCCTTTGCATAAAGTGCTATATAAAGAAATGTGAACTGCAGACCTCATGCAAACATACCCTTACCAAAAAGTAGTATACTTCAAGTTTATTTTATTAAGCATACTTAAGTAAAGTTCAAGTATATTTTAAGTATAATTTATGTAGTAAGTATACAAATATCAGTGTACTAGTAGTATACTTGTAAGTGTACTATTTCAATACTCCTTGGGACTAAATTGGCCCACTTTCTAGTATATAAAAGTAGTATACTTTAAGTATAACAGTAGTAAACTTTGAGTACACAACTAGTTTACGTCAATGTTTTTAGCTTGTACTGCAATTATACTAAAAGTGAACTAATAGGTATACTGATAGTTTACTAATTAAATACATGTAGAAGCATTTTTAGTACACTTTGAAGTACAGACAGTCTCAGTAAACTACTAGTTTAGTAGGTTTATACTGAAAGTATACTCGTAATTTTTTTTAAGTGAACTTTCCATCATACTTTAAGTATACTGCTATGTCTCTATTAGGTATTAATTTGTATATATTTTGTTATATTAATATCTGAACATACAAAACACCAAAAGAAGGAACAGAGTATCTGCTTGTAAACATAAACATTTTATTCTAGCTTCATGCATTCTTTTTTTAAACACTTGAATGTGGGTAAGTTTCATAAATAAAAAATAAAGAAATAAACAACATTTTGA
>JAFVLL020034619.1:0-16945 GCA_021397915.2 Tor tambroides
TATCTATCTATCTGTCTGTCTGTCTATCATCTATCTATCTATCTATCTATCTATCTATCTATCTGTCTGTCTGTCTATCATCTATCTATCTATCTATCTATCTATCTATCTATCTATCTATCTATCTATCTATCTATCTATCTATCTCTTTGTGTCTATCTATCCTTCTATCTATCTATCTATCTATCTATCTATCTATCTATCTAGCTAGCTAGCTATCTGTCTATCTGTCTGTCTATTCATCTTTCTCAATTTGATGAGAAAAGCAGCTCACCGGATCATTTTCACCCTCAGTCACCTGTAGTTTAGACCTTTTTTCACTCACCCTTGTGTTTATCCGTGAAACAAAACATGTCGCTTCGGTCCTGCCTCCGCATTTCTCTTTCTCCCCTCCTCTCTCTGTCTCTCTCCCCCCGGCCAGACCTCATGGTGAGCTCCAGGCACTGTTTATTGATCAGCTCAAACTCCCAAATAAACGAGCAGAGAATGAGAGCTATGCTCGAGGGAGCCGAGCCCAGTCCCGGCTCTCTGGGCTCCCATCAATTTTAATCACCGCCCTAATGAAGAGACTCCTCTCTGCTGGATGTCCATAACTCAGAGCAGCGCACTGCTACCTCCGCCAGCGCCACCAGATCAGTCTTCCTGCTCCCCCTCGCCTTCGATACCTGCCTAATGCCCCTTTTTCTAAATAAACTATGCATTAGCTAATGGCTCACAGGAATGATAATGGATAATGGCTTGGGAAATCTCATTTTGAACTGGAACAGAAAGAGAGAGGCTGAAGTTTTGGGTGTTTTAAGAATATCTTTGAAAAGTCATATACATCTCGGTCTACGGTTCAGCGAGGTAGCGTTCCCAGTTGACGTCTTACAAGAATAACCTTGATAAGACATGCGTTTTTTTCTTCACTATTAGGGATATTTCTTCATGCAACTCTAACCTTTCATGAAAGGCATATCGCTCCGCCATATGTCTGTACTTGTTTTAACCTTGAAAATGCCTTGAAAGTCTCTGGATTGCGTGCAACAATAGTCCCATTTAGCCTGCAACTTGAATGTAATCTTAAAGTGGTTATTTTTCAATGGACAGGCGACTGAAATCTACTATTATGAGCGGATGTCTCAAGGTAAGAGCTCCGACCCAGGTGAAGAAACTCATAAACCTCCAGACCAAAGGCCTAGTGATGTCTTTCTTCTGCCCCCTTGTCCTCTTAAAGAATATAAGAAGTTTCGGAAACTCTAAAACCTCCGAAACTTTTCTGAGCTGCTGAAGCAAGCGCTCATATTTTACTTCTGGTGACGCCCGGAATCTTTCT
The DNA here is from genome assembly GCA_021397915.2 of Tor tambroides. Lineage (NCBI taxonomy): Eukaryota > Metazoa > Chordata > Actinopteri > Cypriniformes > Cyprinidae > Tor > Tor tambroides. The sequence goes on from JAFVLL020034619.1 coordinate 1,316, forward strand.
CCGGCATCTGGTCCTCTCATGCCGGGTAAGGGGAAGAATCCATCACCTTCCCCCAGGGTTTGCATAATCTTCTCATGGAGGTGAGGTGCCACGGTTTTGGCTATTCGCTGCCTCGTCCTGGGATTTCGTCTGTCTGCTCGTGTTTGATATCTGAACTCAGCAGAGTAGAGACACATATGGGCGGCTCATAAAGCTAGCGTGGTTTATGGAGCGACCTGACAGGAGTGCTTGCTCCAACTTGAACGAAGAGAGTGAAACTGAGACTGTAGATCTAGAACAAAATGGATTGTTCCTTAAGGAATTCTGCAAGACTGATGGTGAATTTGACTTTTCTTATCAAACAATGACATCCAGAAGCTATATAAACTGGATATTTGCTTTCAGACGGGTAGAATTATGGCCATAAATCAAACTTAGTTAATGACCTTTATATTATATGGTTTATTGTATTGATAAATCTCACCATTGTATTACCAATGTACTGAATTAATATGCAGCATTTCTTGTGTACATCTTCACAGAATGCCTTTTTAAAATTTTAATTTAATTTTTTTTTGTAGCATACAATTCTTAAACCCTATATACTGTATTATTAACACTATATATTATATAACACTATATATTATATTATATATGCCATGCATTAAAATCTGTTACACAAACCTATGGTCCTCTCTCCATGTATCATGGTAACATCATGTCTGTATGCATTTACCATCGTAATACCATGTTTTTGAACATTAACCAGTAACTTTATGTTATAGAATTCCAGTGGCATTGCCATGTTTGTTTGTTTGTTTGTTTTTGACATTTACCCCATCAATACCACGATTTTGGACATTTACCATCACAGTTTTTGGACATGTAAATTAATATCATGCTTTTTGGAAATTTACTGCAGTAATACATTTTTAACACCTTTTTTGTTTGTTTGTTTTTTAGACATTTACAATGATACATTTTTTTTTTACTTTTACCATGGACATCTCATGGACATTTATCATGGCAATGTCAAGTTTTGTGGACATGTACCATAGTAATAGCACACTTTTTGGACATTCATCATGGCAATACCACACCACAGTAATGCATTTTTTAGACTTTTTAAAACATTTACTGTACTATGGTACCATTATGTTTACAATTACCATGTTAATGTTACATGTTTTTGGATAATTACTTTGGTAATGTCATATCTTTCAGACATTTACCATGGTGATATCATTGCATGATAATTTTATGGTTATTTGATGCCTATGATAGTAATGTCACGCTATTTACCATAGTAAAACCACAGTTGTTTGACATTTACTATAGTAATGGCATGCCTTTTGTACACCTATCATGGTAATTCCACTGTATTACTTGATGCTTTTGTAAATACCCTGGTTTACAAATAAGATAATGATTCAGTACCATGGTACTGTATTATGATCTGAGGATACAGCATTATAAAAATCTTTTGAGACTCACAGTCTGTAAAAGCAGTACAACTGTAAATCTGAAAGAGCTGAATTTGTAGTTTCTTGTCATACCGGAATCTATTGGATCAGCTTGTGGTCAAAATGGCCTTTGCATTTTTAAAATTAAAATGATTTCCTGTTGTGTTCTTGTATTGTGGAGCTGCTAAATAACATAGCAATCCTCTGGACGACTTGTGGGACTTCCTCTCGACTGGGACATATTAACAACAGCTACTCTGAAATACAGACAAAGAGAGTAAGAGAGAACAGGAGAATAATAACAGCAATGTTTGATCTGTCATTTCTGGCCCTGTGCATGGGGCCAGTCTTTGTGTGAATGCTGGGATTTGCTGTAGCCCTTAGGCAACGTCTGCTATGTGTGTGTTTGGATGCGTGAGGGGGCATTTGGCCAAATGGTCAGAGAACAGGACGGATAAAAGGGGCCTGAACTGCAGCTGAGGTGATTCTCTGATAATATCACCGGGGAGACTTGTGCAAAACCCAACATCACACTGGGGGACGTCGGACATCTTTGCCAGAATTATGCAAAGCGCCCCTGCCTGTCAGATTGCTTGAAAGAGCATAAGTGTGTGTTTTCTCTTCTAATAAAATGACCCGCTGGTCTCTCTCGGTCTGCCCCAGCCATAGGAAATCTATCTTGAAGTAATTATTTCATCAGAGTGGTCAGGTCCCCTCTGAGGGCCCGGCTGTGTGTGTGTGTATCTGTGTGGATGTGTTCTGTGTGTGTTGCTCTCTGGAGGAAGTCTTTCATTCGTGTAACAGGCATGAACGATTCAACCCTTCGCTCATTTAAAGGGCTTTTCCTGCAGTCTGCAGTCGACACCTCTGCCTTGAGGCGATGAGCCATGATGGGGTTGCAATGAAAGCCGCCAAACAGTAAATCCTTCCTCTTCGTTCACCTCTGCTTAACAACAGCTGTGGTGCGGTGTCCGTCAAAGCCTCAGAACCTCAGTGCTGTTTTTGTGGGAAAACTAAACATGATAGTACCTAAACAAACTACTATAAAAGAATATGACTAAACAAAACAAAAACAAAATAAAATGAAAGAAAATAAAGCAGCAAAACATTAAACTTAAATAAATAATAACCTAAACCAAAACAAAAATGAAACAAAAAGCAAAGCAAAATACCAAACAAAACAAAACAACAAAGCAAAGCTAAACAAAAATGAAACAAAAAAAAACAAAGCATCAAAGCACTAAACAAAAAAACTAATCACAACAAAGCAAAACAAAACAAAATGAAAGAAAACAAAGCAGCAAAACACTAAACAAAACAAAAACTGAACACAAGCAGCAAAACAAAAAATTAAACAAAAAGCAAAGCATCAAAACACTAAACAAAAAACGGAACACAAAAAAGCAAGACAAACAAAATGAAAGAAAAAAAGCATCAAAACCCTAAGAAAAACAATAATAAAACAAAAACTGAACAAAACAAAGCAAAAAATAAATAAAAGAAAATAAAAGAAACAAAAAGCAAAGCAAAACAATAATATAACAAAAAGGAAACAAAATTAAAAGGAAAGAAAAACAGAACACAACAAAGCAAAACTAAACTACTACTATTAATAATAATAAATGAAAATAAAGCAAAGAAAAAAATCAAAATACAAAACAAAAGAAAAAACAAAGCAACAAAACATTAAATAAAATAAGAGAAAAACTGAAGATCATTAACTAGATTGTTAGTCGATATTTGTGAGTGGAGATGCATGAAATCTCTTCAATAATTTGTCACTAATTACGTAATATACTAATATATTCTAATATTTAGTAACAATCTTTTCTTTTTTTCTATTATTGTAGTTATTTAAGCATATGTTTGGTTTTTTTCTAAAACCAAAGGTACTGTTAACAACAACAACAACAAAAAAGTGGGCATAGACTTTGGAAATGCTGCAAGCTAGATTTAAATTCTGCCTATATCGGCCATGTTTATGACTTCTCCTCAAGTCTGCTTTGGTATGAATAACAATGATCCATAGGTTTATGGTGTGGTGTCATCTCGGGGACGGCGGGAGGAGATGCTAACTGCACTGATAAATGGCCTTTTACTGTTCAGCTCTGCCTATTAAACGTGTTTCTTATTATCGATTAAGCTAAACAACCTGATGGAGGGGGAGAGAAGTCACCTTGATATAATTCTATCTATCAATCATTCCTGAGGCCCTCACAGACACGGCTGGCACTGCCATTAGCACAGGCTGGCATTGTGTTTGGGAAGAAGAGCTATTGGGTCTTTGGTGATTAGAGTGATGAACGGTCAAACATCACATATATGATGGTGTTTTTTTAATCATTCAAATCTAATTTACTCTGGTTGGTAAAATTCTGCATTTCTTTTCAAAAGTATAACAGACATTTTGGCTGTGTTTGCTTCTCTGGTTCTCTTTTCCTCTCCCAATCTGAAGAAAAATATAGGCTTGGTGAAAATATACGTGCTTGGTGTATGGTTAAGCTCGCTCCCCTTCTAGACTCAGTATTACCATAATACAGAAATCTACCATGAAAAATTAGTCAAGAATGAAAAGTCTAAGGAGCTCAGAGATCACTTAAGCCTAAATCCTGGGGCTAAAAATAGCCCAAAGTTCAAAATATGGGCATATGAGTGTCCTTGTATGCTTTCTGGATTTCTAGAAAATGCTGTTTTCATGGGTGAACATCAGATACCACTTAAATGTAATTTTCGATGCTATTTCATGTGACAAATCAAGCATATTTTTGATTTAGCAATCAACAGGAAATATTTTCTCTTCTTTTTTGGCATTTCCACTATTGTTCTAACCTCAGACTGCTTTCTCCCACACAAAGCAACAGCTGCTGGACCTTCATCATTTGTTTACAACCCAAGGCCAGAGTTTCCAGTGGAACTGGAATGGAAAAAACACAGATCTTACATATCATAAGTCATTATGGACAACGTAAGAACACTGGATAAAGGAATGGAAGACTCTCAGATCTCACCAGGATCCATGGGGACTGCAAAGATGGTTTTCTCTCTCAGAAACTTGACTAGGAGCCGATACTTTTGATTCCAAGGTTGCACTTGTTGGATTTTCAATCATATGCACATATAGAAGCAAGAAAGCTCTTGGGCAGCATGACTGGGACAATGTTCTTCAACTACTTGAGTGCCTTCAGCACCATTTGGATTCAACAACACCATCTTAATTCATGCAGTAGTGTTGTATTATGAAACAACCAATGTTTTGATTTCAGAGCTATGGTAATGTGAAAGATTTTCATCGAAGCTTTTGGTTTGTTCTTCATAGACAACTATCATATGCTTCAGAAGACTTGAAATATAGTGTTCAAGTCATAGAGACCACTTTTATGATAATTTTATGCTGCTTTTTGGCCTTTTTGGAGATTGACAGTGCTCATCCTCATTCACCGTCATTATTTGGAAATGAGTGGCTTGGACATTCTTCAAAACATCTCCATTTCTGTTCTACAAATGTTTGGATTTACAGTACATGATGGTCTGTAAATGATGACAGAATTGTTGGGGTCCTTTAAAACTCTCCGAAACTGAAAACGTATCATTTGTAGGTTCAAAAAAACTTAAAGTGAATTAGCAAAAATGTAATTTAAATCACATACCAGACATCAAATGTATCAGATCATTATAGCAAAATGTTGTCTGTTTAAAGCTAGCAATGATAAAGTAATCACAAAATAAAAGTGAAAATTTACCATCAGGCTCCTCATGAGGCTCCTGTTCTCAGCTAAAGGTCAATGACTCATCCATGTGGCCACTGCGGCCCTCCTCTTGTTCTCCAGCCACTCTCCAATCAGGAAGGCGCGAGGAAACAATTTGCCCAACACCTGGTCTGGGATCATGCTGGAACATGCTCGGTCTGTACTCGTTCGGGTCGCAGCCGTGATGGAGCTCTCGCGGCTTCCAGAAGTTTCTGTACTGTTGAAAGACATATGGCTGGGCACGGTTTTGCGTAACCTCTCTGAGCCCTTACCATCTGCCTGCAGGCCCAGGTGTGCCCGGTCTGGCAGGCTTCACCTCAGCTTCCCCGCACCACTGGAGTGCTGTCATTCACCGCTGCACTTCAGCTGATCTCAGACTGGCTCTAAACGTTAAATTGATGAGCCCGCAGTGGAATGGGCTACAATTAAATCAACAACAGACTGAAAATTAACTCTGTTCCTCTGATCTGTCATACACTAAAACAATATGAGGATGTCACCGCACGACAGACTAAATAGTCGTTTGCTGGTCCAAATGTACTGCTTCTGTTAATTTGAGATCTGTTCCAGCCAGAGGCTAGTTTTGAAACTGTAGCTTGCCAAGGCAAAAAGCTAATCAGAATTTAAAGCAGTTCATTTTAAATCGGTAATTAGCCACACTAGTTTGCTATTTATTTGAATGTGGGTAAGTTTCATTTAAAAAAAAAAAAACACTTTGAACAAAAAGCCGAGAAAATCGCGTTTTTGTCCAGATTGGATTCAGAATTATGATCAAAACATAGATGGAGTAGATGATTTCCATCAACACCCCCAAAGCTACACAGTCCCATACCACATCCTGAGTCAACATTTCAATCGCTAACATTTGGATGTTTTGATTTATATGGTGTTTAAAGGGACAGTTCACCCAAAAATGAAAATTCTGTCATTAATTACTCACCCTCATGTCGTTCCAAACCCATAAGACCTTTGTTCACCTTCGGAACACAAATTAAGATATTTTTGATGAAATCCGAGAGCTTTCTGACCCTCCAAAGACAGCAACGCAACTGACACGTTCAAGACCCAGAAAGGCAGTACGAACATCATTAAAATAGTCCCTGTGACATCAGTGGTTCAACCGTAATTTTATGAAGCTACGAGAATACTTTTTGAGTGCAAAGAAAAAAAATACCGACTTTATTCAACAATTTCTTCTCTTCCGTGTCAGTCTTCAACATGCATTCATGAGAGTTTCACAATGCATACATGTGCATTGTACGTCAAAACGCGTCACCACGCATGCAGTGTTGTCTTAATTTGTGTACCGAAGATGAAGTAAGTTCTTAAGGGTTTGGAACAACATGAGGGTGAGTAATTAATGACAGAATTTTCATTTTTGGGTGAACTATCCCTTTAATGTTTGATGACTGCATTATTTTATACATGCATCTGCTTACATACGTAATTGCTTGTTTCTGCTTCTTCTTCATCGTGTTTTGATCCAGGAATTCAGTACTCTTTCAGAAGATGTGTAATAGCACCTCCTACCGTATAACAGTAAAAACACAGAAAGTGGCAAAATTACGTCAATGACATTAAAAATTACAAGTTTCTTTACAAAGTGACATTGCCATCTACTGGCCTGGCATACATAATACAGCGTTTTTAGTTATTCTCGTGGATCCATGTGAATGGGAATTGCTTTGACAACATTGTCATCTGTATGCAAAACCTTTCAAAAATGCAAAGGAAAAATGTTTCCGTTTTTAGTACACTGTTGTCGCGTAAACATACACTCAGTCTTGCTCTATTCTGACATGTAACACCTACTTTTCAATCAATTCACAATGGATAAAATCCTAACCATTTTTTTCTCATTGAACATCCTGTTTTGTACAGAAATATGGGATTTTTACTGCTTCCAACAAGAGCAGAATTTAGTCAATTATAAAATCGTTCTGACTTAAATATACTGGCGCCAAATTTGAGAAAGAACTCAAAAGATTCCACAATGTCTCTGTACATATAATTCTTCTAGTTGTAATTCATTGGCGAGGATTATGCTAATTATGAACGAGCGATTTATTTACGAATTACTGGAAATCATTAACATACATGTTCCCCCATTGCCGGTCCCAAGCCCGGATGAGAAAGGAGGAGGGGTGGGCGTCGGGCTGGCAACCCGACACCGTAAAAAAAAACTAAATCGCTATAGAATGGGCAAGAAGAAACAACCAACTTGATCTGCAAACCCCCTGTGGAGAAGACAACCATTTTGTGACAGGGTTGGACCAAAACCGCAAGGACGTTCAACACCTGATGCGTGGTTCGATCTTTGATGCAAAACTACTAACAAAGATGGGGACATGGAATGTCAGAACACTATAACCGCACTCATGTGGAAACCACCCCACAGCAAGAGAAAACAAGGTCAACCACGAACAACTTGGCGTCGTACCTTTATTGAAGATCTGAAAGCCGTCAACGTTTCATGGGACAAAGCTGAAAACATCGCGGCTGATCAATCAAGTTGGAGGAAACTTGCCGCCCAATGTGCTTCACGCCACAGGCGGACCTAAGCTAAGTTATATGAGGTGTACGAAGCTTTTGTGAATCTGGAGGAGATTTAGGGAATTCCAATGAATTTACTCATATATCTACCAAAGTTTAATGGATGAGGTCCATTGAGTTTAAATCTATTCCAGAGATTTTCTACCACAGATGTCTGAAAACATGCAAAGGTGTGCAATGGCAAGTTCAAAAAAGCCCAAGAGAGCTTTCAGCATCAATTTATTTGGTGTTCTTGACAGTGAAACCATAAATGGGCCATGAATACACTGAATGTGTCATCTGTACCCCTGACCTACAGCATTCAGAACATGTTGGAGGCCATTATCTATTTTATCCATTTTGCCGTTTCATTTTAAAACTCAACCATACCTTTCTGCAGTTGTGAAAAGACATGCAGTGATTGTAAAGATGTGTTCGTTCAATAACTTGAAGCCCCTTGCTGTGCCACCTGTTGCCAAGCAGGCAAGTCCTCTATTGTGCTTCCTGCCATTAAGGAGCCAGTTCAGAATAACTATAGCAATTCATCTATTACAAATGCAGCCTTTAGCGCCGCACGCTTTTGTTCCCTAAAGGAAAACAACAATCCCAGAGCCACAAGAGCATTTTTTTGAGGATGTACGAGGTTGTGATGGGAGGGTTTTATAAATGTTGATTGTAGGGACGTTCTAGTAACATGGTCTGCTGAATTATTAGACTACAACATAGGATCGTAGGGAGAAGGAAGCGGCGTTTGATCACTCATCAGGTGTCAACGGCAGCTCCGAAACGCAGGCCGAGGCGGCAGCTCTTGTTTGTGTCTCGCTCGCAGCTCTTCAAAGTGCCTCCGCGGCTCGCCAGCGCTCATTTAAATGGAAACTTTCTTTCAAATTTCCACCGTTGCTTCTGTTGACACAGGACAGTTTCCTGAGGAAAAAAATACAGTTATTTCTTCCTTTATTCCTTTTGCTTTTTTTCACTCTGCCCTCTTCTCTCGCTCATGTTTGTGAGGATGATTAATGGCTGGATCTGAGATGCAGAACAGAGGTTATCAAAGGATTTGAGCTGTTCTACAACACCACATTAATTACATCACACGGCAGGGAAGGTGCCGGGCGGCACTAGGAAGTACAACAAACACGGTTTTGATTTGCACAGGAACTGTGTTCGGTGTTTTAATGGAATTGCATTAGAATGTTTACAACGTAAATTTAACAGTAATTTATTATAATAAAATACTACAAAAGGTTAGGGAAGTTTGTGGTCAAAATATAACCATACTGCACTACACTGTGGGATAATAGTGTAAATTACTGAAAGGAAAATGAAAATGAGGTTTTTTTCTCTTAAAAAACAATGAGATTAAATGGAGAATTTTGCAGATGTCTCTTGATTTTTCTCCTGAGAAAGAAAAACCCAGTAATCTCGCATGGGTTTCCTAGAGTTTAAAAAGAGATTTCAACATCATCTGTGCTCAGATTAGTCTACAATAAAATATCACTGATCTCAATATGAACTCAACAAATTGTCATTAAATTGTTCTAAAATTAAATGATCTGAGCTGGTATTAATGCTGTAGTCATATACTCATACGGTATATTAACAATTGTCTCAGTGTCTATTCCTATCTTAATCTTTTATGAAATTTTAGATGAATCATTTTTGAAATGTTTATGATTGTAACCACAAAAATCATCAGAAATAAAAACAAAAATAATAAAATAATGTATAATGTTAATAGATGTATTATTATTATTATTATAAATAATTGTATTTTTATTTTTTAAGATGTTTATAATTGTAATCACAAAACTAAAATAATAAAATAATTTATAATAATGTTAATATATTTATGTTTAATAATAATATATTTTATACACATTTAAGGAATAAGGGGCTTTTAATAATATTGTGGCAGTTGTTTTTTTATCTGTGGTAAATCAACACTCTTAAATTAGCTTAGCTTACAAAATATTACATTTCAAAACAGTATTATTACAAACCAGTGAAAAAAAAAGGAATTAAAAGACATCAAAGCAGAGACATTTAGACACGCTATTACAAGTAATGTGTAAATATACAACAGACACAACTGTGAATCCAGATTGATTACTAATAATAAACTGTATATCTACTACTCCATCATGAAGACATGCGAGAGAAACTAGCCCGCTCCCGTTCAGTCGCAACACCCTTCAGGAGCAACAGACAACCTTAACTTCTCAAGTTAACTTTAACGAAAAGGAAAAGAATCGAATCTCTGTATATACGCGGAGATGGTAAATGTTAGCCCGCCTGCTGCATCCTACTCCATATCACTTGGCCCGTTATGAAAAATAGTTTGCTATTTTGGAACCCCCTGGCAGCCATAGTGGATCACCACAGACCCCGAGCTCATTTATCTTTTGTCAGAGATGAAGCCAAACTAACGCCATCTCCCGAAGCGGCTAAAGAATGAGGAGGGGAGAAGGGAGGTAAAAATAAACCGCCGGCACTCAGGTAACGACACGGAGAAGTCACTTTACAAGTAATGTGTGGCTTTTTAAAAGTGGAACTCTGTCGTTCCATTAGGACATTAAACACTTTTTGTTCCCAGGCAACCTGATTAGAAGTGTCTTTCCCCAGCTGAAAGTTTGGGAAGAAACATGAGGACAGGGAGCAAAATAAGAGAAGTGTTTTGCTGACTGGTGAATGACTTGCTCGCTGTCCTGAAACATTAATGTCTGACAGAATCAGCTCAAATTGAGGCGTGATGGAAACTGCAGAGCAACTGTGATACAGTTGTGCTTGTCTTTGTCACTTTCTCTCTCTACTCTGACAGAGTGTGGGGTGGGGGGGTGTATTAATGTATGCTAAATCTTTATCATTTCATTGTAGGTGAGACGGGGGCTAGTTGTCACAATGGATATACAGTCTCTCAATAACTATAAGGTTTTGAAAGCCAATTACACAAATAGCATACCAATTTTTTTTCTAGCTAGAGTGTCACAAATAATGATCATTTTGGTGAATTTTATCCTCCAAATTAAAGTATTTTCATATTTGTATTTTTCGGTGAACACAATAAAACCACAATGACATTTGAGAGCCAGCTATATAATTAAGCCAGATTTGAAGCAACTGTGTATTTCCATAAAAGCCTCAGAAAGCTGTCATATGTGTTTTACAGATTTTATATTTTACAAGTGTTTTTGTAATTTTAGGTAATTTATAAATTACAGCAAGACTGTATGTTACCTTTCATGAATTTATGAAGCTATTTTATGAATTGTTCAGTATTCACAATTTTTTTACTGTTTAAATTGAGCTAAACAGCCTTTAATACATTTTTAAATGGCAAGTTCCCATTGTGACACCATGCCCTGATATTAAATTAACTGTATATTTTTCCACAGTAATCTGGGGGGGGAAAAAACAAAAAAAACAAGAAAATGTATAAAGAACGTTTTCCCCATTAAATGTACATGTAAGTAGTAAGTTATTCTATTTGTTTGTATCGTATTTGTATTCTATATTCTTAATTATACCATTAACTGGGACAATATTAATTTGAAAATTTAAACTTTACCTCTTTTCCAAAAGGCCACTCTAATTACCTAAAAAAAGGGATTGTGGCATGTGAGCAAACATGGCTGTTGCACTCTCCTAGTCTCAAATATCTCTCTCTCTCTCTCACTATTCTTTGCCTGAGGCCATATGATTGCCCATCACTTCAAGGTCTGTGGCTCCGTGCACGACTGAGTGCGCTCGCCACGCGATAAGCCAACCGCCTCTGAATAACACATCTGCCTGACAGGGCAATGATCGGCCCGCTCTCTCGTCTCTGTTAAATAATCGTCCCAGAGTTCCTCGCCGCCCAGGTATCAGCGTTTATGATTTTTACTCAGGCATAGTGTAGGACGTGACAACAACAATCCTCGTCCCGTGTGCTCAGCGTTGCAGCCGGCTGCCTCGCCACGACAAAGACTGACTGACTCCTTCTTCTATCACAAATACACACGCGCCTCAGGGGAGCGCCGTCACAGTTTCGGTGGCATCGGTCCAGAGAGATAAACACTCCGGCCCGGTGCTATACCTCTGCAACTCTGTCAGTCAGGACGCATGCTGGGATTATAAATAAATAAATATACGGCCGCTCTGTCGTGATTGCCTCTCCATGCCTGATGTGGCACGCTGATGGCTCACGGCCGCCGGAGATGAGCACATGATGACACGTCTAGAGTCAAACAGCAGCAAATGACACACTGAGAAACTGTCCCATAAAGCAAAACGATGATACAACAAGATAAAACAAGTTTCTGTCTGCCTTAGTATTTCCCTTGTAGCGGAAATATGTCATAAAAGCCTATTACACAGTACTAATTATGGTCAAATGCAAACATTTTTAACATTTTGGCATAGTTTCTACTACAATGTTCCACTCAAATGTCAACTGCTAGCAAAACTAATGTAGATTATGATAATTATGGACCTATAAATGCAATGTTTAATTTAAAGTCATTTAACAGATAAGATTTCATGAAAATATCTTTGTGAGACAATTTAAATACACAAAAATGTCCAGAAAACACGGTTTCAAAAAGTTAGATGTGACCTCTGACCTTTATAAGCCATATAAAAAAGCCATCTATTTATGCAGTTTTTATTCACTATTTTTATACACCACTGTTCGAAAGTTTGGGGTCCGTAAGATTTTTACATATTTTTGAAAGAAGTCCGTTATGTTCACAAAAGACACATTTATTATTATTTAAAAAACACAGTAAAAACATTATTACATTTTAAAATAGCTGTTTTCTATTTGAATATATTTTAAAATTTAAATGATCTCCTATGATGCAAAGCTGAATTTTCAATCATTCTAATATGCTGATTTGCTGATCAAGAGACATTTATTATTATCATCATCAATAATGAAAACAGTTGTGCTGCTTAATATTTTTGTGGAAACTGTGATACGTTTTTTTTCAGGATTCTTTGATGAATAGAAAGTTCAGCATTTATATGAAATAGAACTCTTTTGTAACATTATAAATGTCTTTACTGTCACTTTTGATCAATTTAATGCACCAGTGCTGAATAAAAATATATTAATTTCATAAATAACTAAATAAATACTGTCACCAAGGTGTACTGTACATCCATCAAGGTATGAATTATGGCGCCATTTGTAGGGTCAGAGCCTTCTAATTAAGAAGTCAAAACAAACTTATTTTTAGTCATATTAGTAATTTGCAGGATGTTTCAAACTGCCTACATATAACAGATGTTAAGCTAATTGACATTCAATTCTAATTTGAACTTGTGTCTTATTTCTGAAGGCGTCTTTCTAGTCTTGCACACTGTGGATGCTCGAGCGGGCCTTGTTTTTTGTGCCTTTGTAGTACACCAAAGTTTTAAAGGGGAGGGGTAGGGGAGCACTGCTGCTCCCTCTGGGAGGGGTAGATGTTGCCCTCGTTCGGCTTTGGCCTGCTTTCTTTGTTTTATCCTATTCTGGTAGCATTTTTTCAACCCCAACCTGGTAAAGTTGTGAAATGCCCATTGTTCTCCTGACAACTAGAGTTGCGGGGGTTGAATCCTTTGACATGAACCCAAAGGAGCGCTCATGATAAGTTATTGAGCTCGTGTAACCTGGGCCACTATTGCATCTGCCTTTGTTTTCGCTTTTTTTAATACCACATCCCATAGCACTGTCACAGAGTCATACACAAACATTTGAACATAGTAATTAAAACAGCACTATAAATTCAGTTCCGATATAAAGATAGCTTGTTATTTCAGCACAGACATATGGAAGCCTGTTTCCCCAACTGAACAAAAATAAAAAATTGTGACTTTTTATCTCGCAATTCGGACTTTTTTCTAACGACTGCGAGTTTATATCTCGCAGTTCTGACTTCTTTTCTCATAATTGCGAAATATAAAGTCAGAATTGCGAGACGTAAATTCACAATTGTGAGAAAAATAAATCTCGCAATTCTGACTTGTGAGTTTACATCTCGCAATTTGGAATTTTTTTCTCAGAATTGTGTTTATATATCGCAATTCTGACTATTTCTCGCAATTGCAAGTTTATATCATGAAATTCTGACTTTATAACTTGCAATTGTGGGTTTACATCTTCTGAGAATTGCAAGTTTATAAGACACAGTTTATATTAAACAATTCTAAGAAAAAGTCAGAATTGCGAGATGTAAACTTGCAATTGAGAGAAAAAGTGTCACATTTCTGACTTTATAACACGCAATTGCGTCTTTATAAATCACACTATAAATGTAATTGTGACTTTTTATCTCATAATTCTGACTTTATTTTTCATAATTGCGACTTTATATCATGCAATTCTGACTTCGTAAAGAAAAAATGTCAGAATTGCAAGACAAATTGTGAGATTAAAAAAAAAAAAAATCACAATTACCTTTTTTTATTTATTTATTCAGTGGCGGAAATTGGTTTGAGTTTTTCAGTACTGAAGGGATATTTCTGAACTGGGCCTCCAAACGCTGGAAAACCAGTGTGGATGAAACATCAGGCAAGGGGTGCAGAACCCTAACAGAGCTCCTAATTAGCAGAGATGGTGAAAAGGCTAGAAGTGGCTTATCAGGCTACAAACAAGTACATGACCAGTGGTCCTTTAAAAAATCCTTTGAAAATGAGTTTCAAACACTGGTTATCACTTGTGAGCAGTAATAGTGGGCTGCTAATTAGAAAGTTGAATGAAAAGGTTCATGTGGAAATCATTTACATTTAATAAGGGTGTGTGCTCTAGCTTGAAATCTTATTAGTTTTGGAAAATAAATGTAAAATATTTTATTCATATTTTTTATTATTATTAATTAATTTATTTCCGTACATTATTGTTTAATAAATTAGGAAATATTTTGGTTTATATATATTTTTTGTAAAATTATAAGTGGGCTTTTGACTATAACACAGGCATGTTTTTATATGGCAATCACATTCAGTGAAGCACACAAACAGTTAACATAGGAAGGAATAAGAAGACATATTTTGGAATCATGAAAACTGCATATTGAATTCCTTTAAAACACAGCTAAACGGAAAACTGGGTAATATCTGGAACATTGTGCCTGGAGCAAGTTACATATCAAATATAGGCATAAAGGAACATCCATAATCTGAAAAACCTTTCTCGGTTATGGGGCATAATTTTCACGAGTGAGGTTATGCACACGAAACACACAAAATTTTAATCTGCAGTTATGAAATAGTGACGCAGACTTTAAAAAATGAGAGACAAAAGACGATAAAGGCATTGCAGACAAAGGAAAGAGTTCCTATTTAAAATCACAACCATGAGGCTGTGATAAAATCTTTCTTTTTTTCTCTTTGCACAAAGGGTCTACTACTGTAACTCCCTGTTTCTCATTCAGTCAAATTCTGAGGCTATTATAGTCATATATGACACTAACTATAGTGTTAAACAACAAATTACCAAATACTAGCATACATAAAACATGCCTCAGCAAATCCAGAGATTGTGAGGTAACGTTATGTACAAGTTTGTGAGGTACAATCGCCGATAACAGCAGTATACTGCTAAAATTCAAACCAACAATATGACTACGCATGTGCTAATGTTTTTATACATCAGATTGATAAAGAATTAAAATTGAATAACTTACATTTTGTTTTCGCTGATAGAAATGGTTCCAAACAAAGCCACAGTAGATTAATAACAGTCATGTCTCCGAGCAACACATTACAGTATCGCTGCTTCGTTTCTGAATGAATCAGAATGTTTGTTCGTTTTTAATAGACTGATGCTTCTGCAACAACATAATTACTAATTTGGGTTTTAGAGTCATAATGATTGTTCATAAGATTCTTTAAAGTCTGGAGATTGATATACAGTATGCATAAAAGCTGCATCGTTTGAGAAAAGGAGTCTG
>JAFVLL020034620.1:0-41182 GCA_021397915.2 Tor tambroides
AGACTCATTTGCATACCAAGATGTGGTAGGGCTCTGTAAATTCCCCTCGTGGTGTGAGGGCAGAGTAAAATCCCACATTAGAGTACAGACTACACACAGATTATTTATTAACGCTACAGCCGGAAAACTAAAGGGCTTCCTACTGTACCTGGATACCTTTCTTAGAGCAATGTATGCATCCTCTATGAAAGAAAGATGAAGGGGGAAGTCTGTAATAAAAAATAGATTGATTTGCAGACATGCACACTTACTAGACCGTCTTATTCTAGTGTTTAATGGTGAGCAGGACTTTAGCCTTGAATCCTCAGAAGGTTTGAAGTAGGAAGGATGCATCCTAGGATGTAGGCATCAAACACTTCTTAACTTTGTAGGTGGTTACAGAAAAAACTGGGCATCAATGACTGAGAATCACACCTTGCTGCTAGGAGATGTATAATACATGAAAACAATGTGTGTTCTAAAACCAGCTCAATAGCGAACATGTTTGATATCCTCTGCAAACATGTCCACCATCCTGGAACAGTCAACATTTCAGATGCTGTTGTCACTGATTAGTTTTCCAACATGCCACAAAACTGCACAGCCTCTACTGGTAAAAACTTGGGAGACTGAAATTCCTGAAGAAACGGACTTACTTTTCACAGGTGAGCGTGTATCCGCACTGTTGTTTAACAACTTTAACTACTCTAATTCATGAATAGCTTGTAGCTTGGCAAAAGAGTACATCATTTGGAAATTATTGTATTATTTAAAAAAAAAATCATATGCAAACATTTCATAAGCTTCTTTAAATAATGAAATATTCATGTCATAATCATTGGAAAAAACATGTTGTAAAATCTGTATACAAAATAATAACAATAATAATAATGTGTGTATGCAAACAATCATCTTGCCGACAGGATGACCATGCTTGACCAAATGTCTGGTTGGGGTCAACACACAGTGTGTAATGATGGAATGGAGCTGACACCACAGGAACGTGGTCGAAAGCCCTTGAAAGACAGGCTCTTAATGACATTTATACACTGCTCCACTGACCGCTGCAGGAGCACAGCCACAGACCCATGGGAGCAACGTGAACTCACTAGCAGCCTTTATCGCACTAGTACTCCTGCCACACTAATGCCTGTCACCTTGACAGGAGCCATTTGGCCGCTCAGACCTAGAGTCTGAAGGGTGACTGTTTGTGAGTGAGTGTATATGCATGTGTGTGTGTGTGTGTGTGTGTGTGATAGAGAAAGAGAGTGAGTGTGAATGTCAAAGACTTTCTAACATACTGACATATTTAAAATGCATATATTTCGCAAAGCCAATAAATCTCAATTTATACCCAATAAATATGGGCTAAAAGCCACAAAACTTGCATTCTGATTTCATGAGGTCTATAATTGGATGAACAATGAAGGGAGAGAGACCAAGGAAGTGAGAGGGCTAAAACAGGAGCACCATGGGAGATTTCTGACTTTTTAGTTTGTGAGTGTGTGCTGAAGTTGTGTGTCGTATATCTGCATGTGTGTCTGAGTCAAAAAATTCCATTGCTGTATGCATGTCAGATGTGTTACATGCCAGCCCTGGTTGGTCAGGCTGGAGGTTGTCAGGAGGACTTTAAAAATAAACATCTCTGAAGTGCCTGTAAGGAGAAGAGACACCAGCATGATTCTCACAACAAGAGTCACCCCTGCTGCTGGCCATACCGCAGGAGCTGCGGTCCCGTCTGCCTGGGATCAGGTCGATAGCTATGAACACATATCAGCTCACTTACAAGCCTTTTGCCAATGAAATCACTCAGCTCCTTAAAAGCTTCACTTCACTCCCAACCACTTCTCTTTGAAGGGCAGAAACAGAACTGTAGGGCAGAAACCAAATGGCCTCAAAGCAGGACATGGCAAGAAAGCAAGAGCAAATGGCTATATGAAAGTTTTCCAAAGAAATAACAAAATAATATAACTAAATAGTACTGATGCTACCTTACTAAGGGAAATAAAATAAATATTGTTATACAATGATTACAAAATGTAATTTAATAAAAGCCAGAAAATTGTTTCAAATGTTTTAGAACATCAGTTAAGGGTCATTCCGTGTCAAAATAATCCAAATTTCTGAAACCTCCCAAGCCCAAATTTTTACATTTACATTGTTTTGATCGAGGCAAACAAGCTACAATTTTAGCTTCAACCTCATTTATTCTTCAGACATTTATTTAAAAAAACAAATAAGTATCAGCTGTATACAAAGCGACCAACATTTGGTTTTTAACCATTGAATATGGGTAATATTCAACAATCTGAATATGGTGCAGCATTGAGATTCCCATATCTCTGGGGCTGAATAATATAGGACCTTGAAAATGAAGATTACAAAAGAAAAGTTTATTAAGAACTAGAATCTAAAATTAAATTGAGATATCTTGAATACTTCTTGAGTTACGGGCATGCAAACTTTTGAAAAAGAATATTTACGGCACTTAGCCAAGTTGTTCAACGCAGTTGTTTTGACCGAAGGAAACAAGATACATTTCTAGTTTCAGCATTATTATTTATCAGACAATCCTCTTTAAAAGAAAAGACGTATCATATGTATGCAAAGTGACCCACATTTGGTTTTTCACCAATGTGTACAATTTACCGATTTACTCCTGGAGCCATTAAAATTCCAATATTTCTGGAACTGAACCATTTAGGGCCTTAAAAATGAAGATGGCAAAAGGAAAGTTTGTTAAATTCTCGAGCTCGTTATAGCAGGATGGATTCTGATTGGGTGTCAATATTATTATCGTTCATCAGCTGGAAAAAATCGTTCTGAAAGTGATTCCAACAACATCGTTTCCTCTGTGCCTTTATGGTTATAGCTGTGGTGTGAACTCTGCTATTCTTTAATATTGAGAACGATTTTTAGAACTATATCTTTATCGTTATCTTTATAGTTATCGTCCTTGGTGTGAACGGGCTTTAACATCTGCTTTCCATGTCCTGACAAATCCAAAATTCTTGCTCAAAGCGCTCAAGTTAAAATGCTGAAGTAATATTTTGCAAAATTATACTGATCCTGACTGCAGTTCTGGGAATGCCTTCCTAGTACAGAAAGTATAGAACAGGTGCTGAGGATGGATGGGAAGACACACAGTTGCTGGCACAGGGACTGAGTGATGGATGGTCCTGTGGAAGCTCCCAGCGCTTGGAGGAAAGTCAAATGAGGCCTCTCATCCTCTCTAACTCTCTTTTTCTCTCTCTAAATCTGTTGACTGGAGAGCACCTCCTGTCACAGACGGACTCTGAGAGGACACACAGGTGAGAAAATCACTAACAAACATACAGGAGGCCAACGGCATGCAGACAGGTCTGAAAACACCACGCTGAGAGATCGCCATTCAGCCAGACACCAAAGTAGACAGACAAAAAGCGAGAAATCACACTTCACCCCAAAATTTAAATTATGTCATTCCATATGCTGTTAATTTTTTTTCCAATGAACACAAAAGGAATTTCTAATTCACAATGATATATATATATATACACTATACAGGCATGCAATGTCATGAGAGTGAGTAAATGATGATAGTTCTTGTATATTTATGGTACAATACACATTTGTAAACTTCCCTCTTGAAACTCTCGTGAAGGTTTAATGGCCATTCAGTCTTTCTTATTCTTTATTCACTACCCTCAACTGAATGTCTCCTCAAAAAAAATAGCATTCATACTCAAGTACACAATTTGCAGCACAATTCTGAATCTCAAAAATGTTCTGGAATAGTAACTAATACAGGAAGCCCATTTGCCCTTCTAAAAAGGTTTCTTAGGATGGTACTAGCACTTGTTTTGAACTGCTTTGGTCATCTTTTGTAGAGCTACGCAGGCAGACAAGAAAGCTGGTAACATCCTAATGTATTTGAGATGGATGTTTCCCATTCACTGATGACAAGCATTTTACTATCTGCTGCTCTTTCTAATGAGGTCTTCTCAATTTTTTAACTGATCAAAAGTGACAGAAACATCTATAATCTAACATTTATAAAGTTACAAAAATCTTTTTTCAAATAAATACCGGTATTGTTCTTTTAAAATTTCTATTCATCAAAGAATCATGAAAAAAGTATCTCGGTTTCCACAAAAATATTAAGCAGCACAACTGTTTTTAAATGTGTTAATAATGATAATATGAAGAAATGTTGGCCTATTAGTTATTTTGATCAAATATAATCAGCCTTGTTTTGCATTTGACAGCTACTGAAAATCTTACACCAACCTCAATTTTTTTTAAATTAATTATCTGCTAATCATTACAGAATGAAATAATGCTTGCTAAAGTTGTAAATTAAAGTTCAAATTCTAAAGCGTTAATTATATAAATCATACATACAATGGTCTGTATCAGTTGAAAAAAGCCTACACACACTTCTCAAGATCATGTGATGAAAAAGAAGAATTTCCCTCCAAAAACACTGAGACAGAAATAGCTCCACATATCTGTTTTGTAAAGAGAATGGCTGTACCTAACCTCACCAGGTCTGTGTGCTTTCTGCGTTTCGCACAGAAACATTAAAGCTCCGTGAATAATTGTGTGGGATATTATAGTACCATGAAAACGCCTCCACTGCAGGACCAAATGCTTAATCCAAATGAACTCCAGCGAGCTTCTCCTCCACCTGCCCGCTTGGTCATAGCTGGTGTTCCAGTCTGCCTGCCAGCTCTCTTCAAAACACAGCTTCAAAAGAATGGTGCCTGTGTTTGTCTGAACTTTGGAACACAGTCTAAAACAGGAGTTAGGAGAACACTTCAAAAACCTCCACACTCAGCAGATTTAGCCCACAAAATAAGCATAGAAAGACTTATGAGGATGAAAAGGCCACAGAAGTGTTGACATTTAAGAGGATCAGGTGGACATTAAATCCAGCTCTTACTGACGATAATGCTTTTTAAAACACTCGGTTATTACATGGAGTACATTTCAGAAACACTGAGCTAGCCAGAACATACTAGGAAATGGGAAGGTAATTTAGGGGGAATCTCAAAGAGAGGTGAGTGAAACAAAAATCATCCAAACACAGAACCACATACAACCCACTGAAATCCATTAATTGGTGACTGTTGAGCAACCAGTTTATTATAACACATACACATTCATATTCTCTTGTGTATATATATTTGATAAATGAAGTTAACCAACTAATATTATACATACTCTTTTGGTTTCTGTACCCAATATTTTAAAAATGTACAAATGCAATGAAAATATCGGTAGCCAGTATCAGCAAGTACCAAAAATAAAATAATCGGTATCGGGCGAGTACTGGAAAAAGTGGTATCGGTGCATCCCTACTTGAAAGTGCTGAGTAAAGGCTGTAAAACGTGCAAAAAGCAATGTAATACCATTTTGCGGAAATTGATGAGAATTAATCACAATTGTGCAATATAAACTTTCAATTATGGGAAACAAATTTGAAGTGGCTCAATTTCCCCTAGAGAATTAAAAAATAAAATGCATTTAATCCTATCTGATCCTGTCCTATCATATCCACCCAGACATAAGAGTATTCAGATTTGCTTAATTACAGTAAAGTAACTTAAATTTTGCTTGAGATACTTTGACAGCAGTGTAGGAAATTAAGACGGAGCCGGAGTCATCACTGTCCAGCATTCAACTGATGTATTAAACTCTTGACCTATCCTCTGGTGTGCTCCATAATCCAAATATAAATGCCAGACAGTGCCTAGGAAGTTCTAGAAGACCAAAACAGACCCCTGAAAAACAGACATCAGCTCATATTTAGCAGCTTTATTCGATGATTAACACGCTTGCTGTGAACAACTAACGGCTTGTGGAGGGGCATTTAACAAGCGTCCAGTGCTCTTTGAAAAGCCAGATCTCAATTCATGACCTGTATTAATTTGTGGCCTTTAGAGTGATGATAAACTAAGAGCCTGCAGAGTATTACAACCGAGCAGGAAGCGTAGAGATGGAGGCCACTATCCGCAGTCTCTCAAAAGCCGGAACAGCGTGCATGACATTAACATATAGAGCAATACTATTTATGCTCCTGTTAAATTGAGCCACGATTCTCTTAAAATCTCAGCTGTTTAAATAACTGTCCAGAAGTCGGTTGTAAAGGCTGAGAGGGTGAGAGTGGAGTGATAACGTTAAACGTAAGCTGATTACAATGTTATGTAAAAGGCTACAAGCTTGAGCAGAGGCTATAAAGTCAAAATGTGGACATAAGGAGATTTTTATTAGATGAACTTGCCATGTGGGTTTTTCTAAGACCTTATTCGTTGCTCTAACAGTAGCAGTTGATACGCTCCCTAAAACATTAAATATACTGTAGCTGGAGCCATGGCTTAGCGGTATGTGCACATTCTTCAGACATGAATAAGCAGTTTTAAATCCACCATGTCCGGATCCTATTTCTCTTTCTTTACCCAATAATTTCCAGTCCTGTCTCTAACATCGACATCAATAAAAAGTTGCAAAATGAGCAAAAACAAACCTCCAAATCCTGAAATTCTTCAAAGAACTGACAACCATCCAATTAACTCCCCCCAAAACATTACAAATTCACAAATGTCTATATGGCTATGGATAATGTGGGAAAATAATTTACTGTCAGGGATGATTTTGAATAAAAGACTTTTTATAGATAACATAGATGTTGTTTTCCACACAATAAACTCATCTGAAATAACTAGTATGAAATGCTGAAGAACTTTTTTTTTTTCATACTTTGTTTGTCGTACTTGATTTCAGAGAATATAAACTTTATTTAAATTATTTTTCTAAGTATAAACCTTAATGAATGTTTAGCTGAAGATATATTCTCGAAAAAGAATTGCCTTTTTGCCCTCAATTAAATATATCCTAATTTAAAGATGTTTAAACATTTAAATAAATAATTAAGAAACAATTAAAAACAGTGCGCTGTGTTGTAATGTGGATATGTTCCAGACACATTGACCTTCATGTGGGTGATGCAGATTTGAAAGACATTTGAAGACTAGTCCTCAGGCAGTTCTACTAGTCTTGTGTACCGCATAGTTGTTCCATTTTGACCTCAGAATATTGGCTATTTATTAAAATCAACAGCACTATACAGTATGCCACAGCACAATGAGAGATTTCAATCATGCTCAACGCAGTAATTAGTCATACATTTTTGGGTAATATAAACAATGTGGACACTTTAAAGAAAAAAAGTCTGTATAGGGAGAAGGAATTATACAATGTTTTTTTTACTAGCAAAGCTATATTGGCTGAATTTTATTTGGTCTGTGTTTATATGCGGAGTGCTGACCTTTATGTTATGGCAATGTTCTTAAAACAACAGGATCCAAAAATAATTAAAACAAAAACATGTTTACAGGCAGGAAGTCAACAGGCCAGTAGGGCCATGGGAAAAGAGAAAAATCAATGGGGACTTTGCAATGATCTCCTGCAATGATCTCAATGTGGGGCATTTAAACATATTGAGTGCAGAAAAAAGAGCTTTTGTGAGGCATAGTGCATTAACTGCTTAAAAAAAACAAAAAAACACTGTAAATCAGACTAAGCTGGTTTGCTGGGGCTTGTTTCATAAAACAAGTTTACTAAATAAGCCAGGTTTATTTCAGTTAGTCTGACTTATTGCCAGTTGATTTGGTTCAAAATAAGTCAGACTAACTGCAATAAACCTGGCTTATTTGGTAAACTTGTTTTATGAAACAGGCTCCAGGTCTTAGCCAGTTCAATCTGGTCTAGCTGGTCTTCCAGCCTGAACAGCAAACAAATGCCAAAAAGCTCTCTAAAGTAAAGCAACAGAAGAGCCAACAGGACCCGGCCAGCCAATGGACTGGACAGAGTTGAACCACATAATGCCGTCTATACTCCTGCAATAATTACTTTTTTCAGTCACAAGAAAAAGTGTAAATATTCAAAGAAGCACGCAAAATGATAAACCTTTTTAAACATATATTTCCTCTGTTTAGACTCAAGTATGCAGGTAATTTTATAACAAGCATTAATTTATTGAATGAATCTGTTCATAACATGATTTTATTATATTATTCATTCATTCATATTTTTGTGACCAAATCAAATATTCTTGCACAGTCTCTGAGGTGCTCGTCTCCTTGGTGAATTGTTGGTTTATATATCATTTCTCCCTGTCTCACACACACTTTACAGGTTCACAGGTGTACAGGTTTGTTTAACTGTGGCCAGATAAGAATACACACACATGCACCTTGTTCCACTTTGTCCCTCATCCAAGAAACAAAGAGATCAAATGGAACATAAATCAATGCAAGCGTAAACGATAACTGCATACTTGCATTTATCTGCGTTTAGGTGTGCAAAACTGAAACTCAGCTGCTATAAAACTTTGGAAATCTGCATCAGAGCAGCAAAATTACTATAGGAGTTTTTGTCATGGGGGGAGGAAGAGATAAAGATGAAAAAGAGCAATGTCCACCCATCTTTTCCCAGAGCTGTTACGGCCCCCAAGTCTAAAAAGAACAAAGGGTCAACTTTTCTGTAATCACCTCTTTTCCCCTCCAGATTGCATGACCTCGGAGGCTTGCACGAAATCTGAGTAAAACCTGAAAATCCCTGAGGTAAAAGAGGCAGAGATCTTAATAGGAAATAACCTTGGACTCAGAGGTAATTGGGTGCCCTTTAAATTCTTTTATCTGGAAGGAGTATGTGTGTGTGGACACTCAGATAATGTGGTAACCCGACTAATGACTGCTCCGACAATCTGGGATATTTCAGTGGCTGGGTTCACTGAGCAGGCCTTTCCAGTTCATTCTCTATGGGACATAGGAGATTGTGGGATCGACACTGGATTGGAGCAAGTGGTGAAACTTAATGTAAACGAGAGCTGAAAAACGGCTAGTCCTGTCAAACTGTTACAAGGTAAAGGCAAAAGTTTGTGACATCTGTTCCATTTCCAATCCATTTATGCTTTAGTCACAATGTCACATATTAACACATTTAAGATCATCAAAGCATATGCATACTTTGATAACAGAAATAAACTCTGTATTTTAACCAACTGTAATCATGTGCATGTATCAAGGGTCCTCACCAGGGGGTCTGTAACCCATAGGGGGTCCGTGGCAGCACCGTGGGGGGTCTGGCAATTATCCTTTGATCCCAAACTAATTTTTGTGAAGAAATAAAAATGTGTTAAATAAAAAAAATAATAGTAACTCTAACCAAAGCTTAAGAAGCTGAAGATTAATTTCTCACATTTTTTTTTTTTTTTTTTTTTTACATAATATTAAATCTCTGTACATCAATAGCACTGATTATTTTAATGGCTTCAGTGTTGGTTGCAAGAATCAAAGGATGCGAATACAACAAAATTACAATCTAAAAATCTTATAGAACATGCTTAAAAATTAGCCCTGGCCTAAAAAAGGTGATATATAAGAGATTTTATTGAACGTATATTGAAGTAATCAATAGTCATACTAAAGACAACCACATTTTTGGTACGGTTTATAGACTCAAAAGCCCTCTGGTATTTTGGGTGGCATTGAGTGGATTTCTTCTGCATCAGCAGGCACATAGTGTGAAAAGAAGAGAGGAAAATGAAAGATTTTCCTGCAGTCAATGAGGACAGCACAAAATATAAAACACATCCATTTCCCAGAAACAGACAAATAAAACCTCAACTTACTCAAACCCTGTGAGCTGCTGGTCAGCTGAAAGGCTAAAAGAATTCATAATCTTTATAACAGTCTATAATTAAGTTAATAACAAGTCCTCTCGTCCTCTGTAAAAAACAATCCTACAACTCTATTCATGCATTCTGATTGATCTGCCTCTTCCCAGAATTAAATAAAAAGGAGAAACAAGTAGTTTACCCATCACCATGTAATTACCGTAGGCTGAGCAGCGAGTAGAGGTGAGCTAATTGACCCGCAATAAACACCCATGAATCCCTGCACTCACAATAACACGGGCTGAGAGGGATCAGGCTGCAGAATGTGTGTGTATGTGGCTACAGGGGGTGCAATGGACACACAGAGAAATTTAATAGGTTTAGCAAAAGAAATGGAAAGCAACCCAGGGTCAGGTGCTCAGTCACCTTTCAAACCCTTGTGAAGAGCAACAGAACGTGTAAATAGAGCACAGTGAGGCTGCTACTGCCACCAGGGCTCTCTTTCCAACATAACTTAAACACACACTCATACACATACATCCACACACTCCATAGTATGGCAACAATATAGTGCCCTATGAAAGGTGGGGTTTTTTTTTTCAGAAATCCTGAGTTATTCGTTTCTGTGTTTTATAATCTCTACAAATTAATACAAAGGTGGTAATTAAATGAATGCAAACTTAAAACCTTAGCAATTTAATTAATCTTTTAAAAAGTAATTCAAATGAAATTTGAACAATTTCATTCTTTTTTGGCAAACAAAGTAATGCACAACAAAATAACATTTTTTAAATAACTTTTTATATAGGCTAAAATATATTATTATTATTATTATTACTGCTAATACTTGAAGTTTGAAAAATTCTACTGTACAATTGTACAGAATTTGTCATGAATTCATCAAGTGAAAGCACACTTTTTGCAGGATGTAGTAAAGATCTTGTTTCTATGCATACCTAAGAAAATACCAAGAGTGTCATGTGTATTGAGTATGTGTAGTAGACAAAACATCATCCTTTTGATTTATTCATCCAAATGTTGACAAATTCCATAATATTTTGAACCAACAGAGATGAGATGACACACCTGTGCAATTACTTGTAACCTACATAATAATATATTCACAATTCTTCATTTTTTTTAAATTCTGTAACATTAAAACATATTTGCAACTAAAATGTAATTTTCTCAAACTCTCAAAGTTTCAAGTAAGTTTCTAGTAATTCTATTAAGTATTCTGCACATCACCTTTATACACACACACACACACAAATGCCATTTCTAAAATGTTTCTAAAAAAAATTGAACTATGAAGTTATCTAACTGCAACCTAATGTTTTGACTTGCTTGGTTCTCCCACTTTGTTTTATTCGATTTCTATCATTTACACATTAGAAATGCTCTTTGAAATGATTTTCGCACAGACTGATACCAGCCTCAACAACACACGCATTTTGTGGCTGTCAACGTCTTGCCAGTCATCTGTGTTTCAGGAGAACTAAGAAGATTGAAATATTCAGCATTTTAGGGAGCGGTGATATCTGACTATAAATCCATCACATCTATTCACAGGAGGAGGAGAAGGTCACACATTCAGGGTTCTATCCCCTCGGTACATCAACCCACCGCAAACCCAATGAATAGAAACCTATTAGCATATGCATACTGTATTACTGCTGGGACTGCAGCGAGATGGAGGCCAAATAATGCATGAGGTGCTGCTTTCTCCATGATGAAATACACCACTGAATTATATAAAACAGCAAATTTAAGCAGTCAAATGTATTTAGAATGTGATATGAGACAGGAGAATTATGCAGTCGACACTGTGCCGCCAAGACAAGCTCTGATCTAAAGTTATTCTGGTGATCAGCCCTGCATAATCCACCTACAGAGCGCATA
The DNA here is from genome assembly GCA_021397915.2 of Tor tambroides. Lineage (NCBI taxonomy): Eukaryota > Metazoa > Chordata > Actinopteri > Cypriniformes > Cyprinidae > Tor > Tor tambroides. Next base: position 11,543 of record JAFVLL020034620.1, read on the forward strand.
CAGCAAATACCCATGAATTTACATTGCTTCAACTCTTTGTAAAGGATTGCCTATTACTAACACCGTTTCTAAATGGAATTTCCATTTAACACATTCTGATGCCATTAAAACTCTGAGGGGAAAAATATGTCAGGTAATTAAAAGGCAAGGCGGCCTCTCTTAATGAAATGCGGCGGATGGACCATCAAACCTTTACATTTGACTTGAGATAATTGAGGCTGATGCTATAATTTTTTTAATGGACTTTTCAAAAGAGTTCAGATCTGGTGAGCGGAGGGCTGAAATTACATGGTACAGATGCACATCATCAATCCGGAGGTGTCTTAGAGCAAACACAAAAGACCCATAATGCAACAGAAGAAAAATCACTTTAGGACTTTCCGAAGCAACTACACCGATATCTTTACTGCAAGCATATGTCAATATGTATTCCCTGTGAATCGACAAGCATTAACAGATTCTTTTTTGTTTAATTTGGATTTAACATTCTCTTAAAAAACACGAAATCCCTTTTTAATAATAAACCAATCACTGAATAATTTGCACACTGCACTATATTAATCGAGAAAACAATGGTCTTTCTGTTCCCACAGTATAATACATAGAGTCTACGTTAAAACAGTTGAGGGAGCTGAAGCGAATAAAAGGGAGAGGAAGAGAGAGCATGAAAGAGAGGGTAAATGAGAGATTTCACTAACAGGTCCATGTTTCCCCCCTGTCATAAAGGCTAATTCACAGAACGTCCACAGACTCTCCTCCACTTTGAAGCATGAAATCCAGGGCCATCCATGCTATAAATTGCAGGGCTCTAATGAGAGCAAAAAGAGGCTCCCCAGACACCGGCCATCAGAGAACAGCCATTTCACATGGCACTCTAATACCAAGACTGAGCAAAGGCCATGCTGGTCCGCTACCCCTCGGAAATAATGTGTGGATAGATAATATAACTTGGGGAAAAAAAAGCCATGCAGACCTCCTCTGAGAGGGTAAAACTCAAATGTTAGCTTCACTGGTCTCTAGCAAAGCCAGTTTTTGAGGTAAAATCAAGATTTGACTGTGGTGCTGATACTATGATGGAAAATGTAAGATAAGCTGGGAATCTTTTGATACTGCTCTTTCCCGGAACTGAAACAATGGATACCAAATTAATCTGTTACAATTCATTCAATTCAAACTTAATCTTGTCATTTATATGTAAAACTTATATAAGAATATGTCACAAAATGAAGTCACAATTGTAGACAAACCCAATCTGACCAAACTAATGACAAATTTTTGGTATGTTACAGAATTTTATTGAAGACACTAATCATTGACAGGTCAGGCTGGAAAAAGTATGTGAAACTCTGTGTTACTACTTCTCCAAAAGCTAACTGGAGTCAATTAAGGAAATGAGAATGAAAGTATGGGTCACACAGGTGCCCTGCGCTTTAAATAAAAGCATACAAAGCCTAGTTACTGACAATTCAGGTTTTCTTAGGAGATGCTGAATAGTGTAAACCATGTCTCAAACCTAAAAACACATTACAGAGAAGCACAAAGCAGAAAAAGGCTAAAAAGCCTGTCTACAAATGTGGAAAATTCTGGACTGTTGCTACTCTCCCTAAGAGCAGGCATCCTGCAAAGATCATTTGAAGAACACAACAGGCAACCCTGTAAGAAGTAAGAAAGAACCCAAGGATAACAGGATAACAAACAACCTCTAGAAAACTTTACACACTCAGAAGTCTTTGTTCATGTGTCCACTATCACCATAATGGTTTTGGGAAAATGTTATGTGGACAGCTGAAAATTGAAATTTTTGACAAAACTGCACAATATTTTGTTTAGAGAAAAAAGGGCACTGCACACCAACTCCAAAATCTCTTCTCAACTGTGAAGCATCACTGCTTTCCTGCCTCAGGGTCTGGACACTTTGCAATCATTGAAGCAATCAACCAACTCTAAAGTGTATCAATGTATTTTAAAGGAGAATATCAAGACAGAAGTTCACGATTTCAAGCTTTAGAGAGACTGGGTGATGCAACGAGACTATGACCCAAATCATACATCCAACACCAACTAAATAATGGCTGGAAAAAAAAAAAAAAAAAAAGTGTGTTTTCCTGAGTCCTGTGGCATAACCTAAAAAGGAGTGTGACATTAAAAGAACCCAGACATACTCATAAACTGAAACAGAATTTGTTTCATATATATGTATATGGTGTCAAAATTAGCGCGTTAACGTAGGCAATTCATTTTTCAGTTTAACGCGTTAAAAATATTTAACGCAATTAACGCAGGGGCAGAGCTAGGTTTGGCCACCCCACTCACAACTGCTAAAGAATTGAGTTTATTCAGACGCAGAACGTCTTTACAAGCGCATCAAACGGGACACTTTTCAGATGCGCGCTCCAACTTCACTTCAGCGCCAAGCGCAAATCAAACGAGTGCAGAAACGGTATGGGTGACGAGGAGCTTCAGTAGAACATCAGTGAGCTGCAGTCAGATGAGATGTTGTCAGGCCATATGTCAGTAAAAACAAATCTTCCTGTCCTGTCAGCCGTTATACTGTGCTCTTAGCGCATGCTCTTAAAGTTCACGCATAAATGTGCCGGTGCGCACTCTATTAGGCTATATTAAAGCGCTGTATCATATTCAAACACAAATGAAACTACGAGTATGCAATGTCGTAGTTACGTCCTCAGTTAAGTCATGAAGTCACAAAAAAGGCGATTAAAGCTGCCTTAAAACTTTGCATGCAAGTATTTATTATTTATGAGACACATGTAAAGCAGTGTCAGAGCTGCATCAAGTTCAGCAGTGGCAGTTTTTAAAGTAGCAGCCAAAATAACCTAATAAACAGTGATGTCTGTTAATCAAAGAACAAAAGAAAAAAGAGGAAACCAATAACTTCTGTAGTTTTAATCTTTTTTAATTATTTAATTTAGAATTTACTGTCTGATAACTTTATTAAATTAAGCTATATTTTCACATAATTTATTTATGTGAAGATTGTTAAGTTCACTTAAATTAGAAGTTTTTTAAAGTCTAATAAACATTAAATTGATAGCTCTCAAATATACTGTAATGTTGAATGGCTAGTCGATGGTTAAATAGTAGGAAAAAATTAATATAGACATCAGTTGTTGTGTCAGTGATACTTGCCTTCAGTCATAAAAGATGGCATTAAACAAATATTAAAAATATACTGTCTTTATGTTGTTTCTACATTCATTTTAAGATTGAATGTGATATTATTGCATATAAAGGTATAATTAAATACTTTAATTTTAGGTGGGATTAATCGCGATTAATTTCAGAAAAATGTGCGATTAATTAGTTCATTTTTTTAATCGATTGATAGCACTACTATACTGTGTGTATAATATATATATATATATATATATATATATATATATATATATACACACACACACACATATACATACATATGATACACACACACACACACAATAATAATAATATATATATATACACACACACACATATTATTGTGTTATGGATTGGCAGCTTTCAAGGGCAGCCAAGGCAGGCGGCAGCAAAAACAAAACAAAACAAAAAAAACACCAATGTGCACTGAACAACAGATGATACCTGCCTCTCCAGTGAGATATGAATGTGTGCAGGCATCAATCTCTACCCATCTGAGTGCAGAATCCCAAATATGCCACAAAAAAATGTGAATGATCAAAGAACACTAGGAGAGGAAGTACAAGAGAAACCCCCTTTTAATCTCTCGGCTTCTCCCTCTCTTCACCATCTGCTGGAGCTGGAGCGCACACTGCGAATGCCAGAGGCATCCATGTAAGCTCAGCTTAAAAGGGAGAGAAGAAGTGCAGAGGAAGTAGAGGAAAAGGACAGCCATTTGAAGACTGAAAAGTGGTTTCTGATATCGTTATTAAACATTAAAAACTAAGCACAACACAATACAACGTCAGCTTATTGCATATTCGAATTAAAATTCTGTCATTTACCCCATATGAGCCATTCCTTCTTGTGTGGAACAAACACAAGGAGATATTTATAGCAGAATGTCCAAGCTGCTCTTCTTCAGAGTGCTTTTTTGTCCTTTTTAGAACTTGATAGCCACTGGTCACCATCACTCTGTACTCAAAAGAGTTAAACTTTTTAACTTTTGTGCTCCAGCTAAGAAAGAAATACAGGTTTAGAGCGTCAAGAGAGTGAGCACAGGATTTTTATTCTTGGATGAATTATTCTTTTAATCTGACATTTTGACAGAGGTTTGATTTCTTGTGACATATCACTGGTCCAAATTCAAAGTTGGATTGGTTACGTCAGCTTCACCCTGCTTTCAGCGAGGACAAGTAAAAGAAATAACCCGACACTCAAAACATGATGTATCCCACATAGTTAGGGCAAGTTAGTAAGTTGTAGTGAAACCAACAGCCCTGAGATGTGCACACGAAAGCATTACACATATCGCAGTAACAGTAACAAGCGGTGTCATGTCATCCTAATCATGTCAAGACCGAGAAATCAAGTGTCACAGATCTAAAACAACCCGACTGACAGATATTCGTTCGTTTCGGTTTGACGCCTCTCGTTTCTTCCATCATTTTGACAGGAGAAAGAATTAAAACAGGAAAGACCCAAGATGTTTCTTCACCCGCACTCCCACACACCCTTAAAATGTTCATTCCTCAAACCGAAAGCTGAGTTGCTCTTCCTCTTCATCTTGCTCATGTTGTCACGACCACAACGGTACGAGATAATTGGGGTCGCATCACTTGTCACAGAGTTTAATTATTTTCTGATCCACTTCCTGAATATTAAAAAGCAGCAATAAGAGAACATCTGGACCAGAGGCCGGGGAGTCGAGCGTTAAAGACTGCTGGGAGAATTGTTTGTAGTGGAAGCTGCGAGGGATTTGCAGCATATGGGAGCGGATTATTAGCGCAGCAGTGGGAGACTGTTGAATTAATGCCACCCTACAAGGTCAAACAAGAGTGTATTCATATGAAAATCATGCCAGACAGTTTTTATTCAACTCTTTTCTTACTCTTCAAAAGGTCAAAGATGGAGATTTCAGGAAAGATAATTGAAGGAATAAAACATCCGAGAACATTGACGAAACCCTGAATTTTTCTTCAGAAGGTTTCTTTGAAAACAGCTTAGGAGAAAGAGAAACTTGGAATAATTGGAGGCCTGAAACTGGCTGAAAACCATTTAAGTTAAAAACCGCTGTGTCTCAAGTCATCTGTGAGACTGAACTCCGTTACAATCGAGGGGACATTTAAAAGCCATTTAGAGGGACATGACAAACAGCTTTGACACAGAAAATACATTAAGCTTGAAGCTTAAAATCCATAATTCACTGTAAAATAGAATCATACATCTGAGTCTATTCCACAGTTTTCCATTCTAAGTTATTTACCTCTATTTTGCCACAGATACGAAGCGCAGTCTCTGTAATAGCTGCAGAGAAAACAGCCTGAGCGCTCAAAAATCGCTCCAACCCTTCACAAAACTTCCCATCAACCTTTCCCTCTCATCTGATACATCTGAGAAAAACTGTATCTCAGAAGACTGTGTGGTGAACGTGACCACGAGGAGGTCAGACTTTCCACATTTCCAGATCTTCTGCATTGCAGACACCCCGCAAGTGTGGGAGGAAATTTTGATCAGAGCTTTAATACAATGCACCTGGCTTACAGTACGCCACACAGCTGGCCTTAATGGGCCCTGTAACATTATTCACAGATATGCCATGGGTTATGTTCATAAAGGCCTCAGGCTTGCTGATTCCCCCCAGGGAACGTATGGAAAGGGTTACGTATCTGACGGCTCCTTTCGATGCATATTTGTTCAAAGGGCTGCGCTTTTGGCCTGTTTATGCAGCACGGTTTATTTAAACGATGACACCATCTCTGATGGGGTGACGGGTAGAATATATGACTGAAAAAAAACATATAGCTGCAGTCTAGGAATTAACCATGAACCATGGAAAGAAGGGCTCAACATAGGCCTATAACACACAAAACATCTGGTGACAGACATGATTTATCAAAAAAATAACGATCATGACCGGGAAAAAAATACCCCTATAGATTACCATAGACTTGTAATGATTATCTTCAGATGAGATCTGTGTAAATGATCCTCAGGAAAGCTGTGGCAGATTTTATCCACACACATGTTAGAGCTAATATAAATAAGATCAATGCATCATGGCAGATAAAAGAAAGACACTCTTATCATGTATATAATAAATAAGATGACAGATGGAATATTCCATTCAGCAGATGGAAGTAAAATGTGGATATATATATATATCTCAATCAGAGATCAATCTCAATCTATTAAAGGGATAGTTCACCCAAAAATGAAAATTCTCACCCAGAGAAGAATTGTTGAATAAAGTCATTATTTTTGTTTTCTTTGTGCACAAAAAGTATTCTCGTAGCTTCATAAAATTATGGTTGAACCACGGATGTCACATGGACTATTGTGGTAGTTGCATTGCTGTCTATGCAGGGTCAGAAAGCTCTTGAATTTCATCAAAAATATCTTAATTTGTGTTCCCAAGGTCTTATGGGTTTGAAACAACATAAGGGTGAGTAATTAATGACAGAATGTTTTATTTTGGGGTGAATTATCCCTTTAAAAAATCCATTAAACAAGAATTATTGCCATATGAACCAATTACTTTCACACTTGGATTCAAAAATGCCATATGTACATTGTAAGACAAATAACTCCCAATAATCTTTGCTACGTACCTAAAGGTACTCATACTAAGGAGGAATGGGCATGAAGCCCATAGAATTTTGATTGCTAATTCAAGCCCCTTTTGTTAAGCAAGTTTAACAACATGAGAAGAAAGCTTTTCTGGCATATTTTCAGATTTGTTAGAAAGGCAAACATGGCAATTACGTGCAGAGGTATGACGCTGAGTTTTCTAACTTCTGTAATCAGCTGACACAGTGGCCTTTTCTGACAGAATCTTCTCGCTGTTATGGTAACATTGACAATAAATGGCTAATTCACACTGCACCAACAGACACAGATGAATGTCAACAGACACGTTCATGTCAGCGTCAGTTGGCGTGATCAGTGCCTATTTTTGCTGACTGAACATGTTAAATCTGCATTTGTCAGGTCTGAGAATTTCTGAGAAGTGGTGTACTGTAATCTCTTGACTGTCTGCATCTGTCAGTGCAGTGTGAACTGGCCTTTAGTATCCACGCTATTATACCTTTCTCTATTATCATAAACCTTATAATAAATCTATCTTCCAGCCTCATCGGTCATCATTTGTTCTTTCTCTTCCAATGCTTATGGTATTCTGTTCACTGCTCCTCCATCTCTGCCTACCCTCCCCTATCCAACTCTCTTCTCAGCTTTGTGAGTTTGAGTTAGAAAGCTTCTGATCGGGAAGCTTTCCCAAACAATCCCTCAACCGTACTGGGAGTAAACTAAGCTATGTTCCCCTAAGACTTCTGAATTGGCTAATGGCCTTTGGAACACATAGAGAAAGAAACGTGAAGATATTAGCCTCTCCGTAAAACAATATTTCTCTCAATAATGCCACTAGAATGAGCTCACAGGGCTGACTTTTACATAATGCAAAAGCTAGGAGCTAGAGACAGGATTCACAGGCTGCAATCAATGGTGCTTCACCATTACATTGCTTTATTTATTTATTCATTCAAAAGAACTCAAACGATGAGAGAACTGCTTAAAGATTCTTTTAACATTTCTATTTTTTTTTTCAATAGACAAAAAATATACAATGACATGAAGTACGAGAGTAAATAATGACAAACATATAGGCCTACTGTACTTTGATACTGTGCTCATCCTTATGATATGAGCTCATATTTGTTCCTACATATTAACTGACACACTTGCAAGATCATAAAATATGTCCTAGATGTGTTCTGTATATGGTACTTCTGTGCACCAATAAGGCAGCCGACAGACTATATTATGATTCATGGTCTGAATCTGCATGCGTATATTCCCATTCCTCCTTTCTAATTTAGCATGCCTCAGTAAAAGCTACAATGCATTTCATCAGTGTTTTGAAGTAACAAACTCTCAGTTGGTTTGACTGTAAAGGAGAGAAATGGTATGCAGATGAACCGGAGAGGATTTGGCTAAATATCCAACATTGGGAACACAGTCATCTTGACAGAAGCTTAAATAGTCTCACAACCCCAGAAAGCAAGAGTCATTTCCTGTGGCAACATGACAGATGAGGTCTTTAAACCGCTCTCAGAATCTCCACTTTTCGACGTGCATGTCTGTCTTTAAGTGAAGGGCGATACTACTAACTTTCTTTCGATCTGATATAAAGCACCATCAAGGCCAATATCAAACTATCAATTGGCAGTATTAAACAGTTTTTTTTAATGATTTATGAGGATAAAATGGGTAATTACGTCCACTGAACATTAAAAATCCACTGACATTAAATAGACCTAAAACTGCAAATTATCCTTTTTGGTTTTTCATTCCTTCATAACATTTATAGAATATGTGCAGTAATTTAACATTGTTAAACTTAAATCAAACATCACAGAAGCCTATTAGCCTCTGATAAATGTCACATTTCTTCCACAATTCAGACAGATCTTCCACTTTCTATTTCCACTAACCAAAAGTCAAAGAAACAGTTGGGTTCTGCAGAAACAAAACAAAATGACTCTAAAAAGGACTAATCATTTCAGCAATGTCATTTCTTGAACACCAAATCAGCATATTAGAATAATTTCCAAAGGATCATATGACACTGAATAGTAGAGCAATGGCCACTGAAAACTGCCATCACAGGAAGTGTTATTTTAAATATTAGTAACATTTCACAATATTGATCAAATAAAAGCAGCCTTAGTGAGCATAAGTGACTTCAAAAACAAAAAAAGTCTTACTGACCTCAAACTTTTGAATAGTACTGTATATTGTGAATTTTCAGCATTTTATCTGATGTACCGTATTTTCTGTGTTAATTTAATCCTTGTATAGCCAAGCAGAAAAATAAACTTCAACATTTAGCTAGGGTCCTATTTAGCGGAGTCATATGATGCTTCTTTTCTCCGTCATGACCTCTGGCAGACACCGCTCTCTCCTTTCAGTGAGTTCTTTGACGGCTTGTGCTTTTCAGCATTTCTGTTTGTGTTCAAATGAGCGGAAGGAGAAATAGTTGCTCAGCCATTTGCTAGTAAACTTATTTTTTCACCTCAAAGATTGTAATAAGTTGTCATGCAGCATGAAAACTAAACCATTTATCTATTAAAAAAATAAACACTTGGGATCAGTGTTTTCATGTGTGAAAGCTCTTAATGAAACATCACTATTTTAAGTACCAATATACTTCAAGATTGATCTGCCCATCTCTACTCCCAGACTGTCCCAGCCTTGCCAGGTTTACACTGTCAGCACACACTGTTCTGTGGTGGACGTCTCACCATCACAGATGCGACACCTCTACATCCAGTCATCCACTAGTATTCAAGTCCAGCTGGTCCAGCGTCCTTCATTTCCCCCTCTCCTCAGCACACACTGGACCAGGCTTCAGAGTTGGCTGAGGAGCCTGGTACATGCATAAAGACACAGTGATAGAAACGCTGGCAGTTCATCCTGCCACATCCAGGCTCTGACAGAGGCTTCCTTTTATTTCCTGCCCAGTCTCAAGCATTAGCAGAAAAACATTTATCTGACAGGTCCTTTATTAGACCATTCAGGCAAACCTGCATGTAGCTCAGCAATCCTGTCTCTTGCTAAAGACTTCAATGGCCATCAAGAGCTCTTCATGTCCCTGAAATACAGTGGGAAGCCACAGATCCAGCAGGGAAGCGATTCGCTAAACATCTTTTCATTAAAAAATTACTTTCCTCAAATGTAGATTTAGTGCGAGGCAGGCAATGTTCAGACCTTCAGAAAGAAACAAGCTACAATAAGGTGTTACAGTTAAAACTATGCTTGCTTTGTGCACTATGCAAGGCGAAAACAAAGAGTAAAATCAAGCAAAGCATCCTGAATTTTTTTTCCTTAGACTTTTTGAACTTCAGTGCAAAGAAAACAATTGTATATCCTTGGGTTTGCATGCAGTGCATGTGACGAAATTTCAACTGTGTCAAAACAGAAACAGAAATGCGGAAGATGGAACGAGAACTACTATTTGAGATCGCAGCAACCCGAGGTGGTTAAGAGACAGTGTTGCTGGACAGAAATAGTGAAAACATTGGACAAAGATGAAACTTTTAGTGTGCATGTGTTGACTGCCTGTGTTCATGAACAATATCAAATTTCTGAAAGGAATGAAAATGAGGTTTTGATGGACAAAAGTACAGTGCATTTGGATGACAAAACATCTTTTTTTGAAAATAACTTTCAGTAGACAAGAACGCCAGAAAATGATTTTGAAAATTGTGAAAATTATGTGATTGTGGACTTTTATAACAGTGCATAGTATTGTAAACTCTGTATGTTTATCCCTCACAGCCTCGTTTTCATCTGCGTAAAATTCAATATGACGTCTAACCTGACTAAGGTCTATGGATGACACTTTGAAAGGCTACACATTTGGCTGTAAGCAAATGCTTATAGAATTCAGATCAATACCAAAGTATTAAGCTGCAAAAACAGCTTGTTATGGACCTCTTTAAATTTCTGAGTCTAACTACAATACAAGACTGTCCAAATTCATATTCATGTCAATAAGTCTACTCAGTGTTTAAAACCTTGGACCACCTATTCACAGCTAGGAAATAAGAGAAAGGTAGGACAGAAAAATAAGATGAGAATGTCTTCAAATACTGTACTGTTCCTAGCTGCCAATCTGCATATCCTTATGAAAGATCCCAACGAGGAAAAAGCACCTGCAGTCTTTATATTTAAACAAGGCCCCTGATCATTTCAGACTTATTAGGCTGATTTTAGAGTGGATCATTTCATGAACCTGTCACAGGCTTTGCACAGAGGCTACTACTGAAAGATGGGCCAACGGCAGCTATATTTGACCCACCTGCAAACCATGAGTAGGCACAGCAAAACACTGTATCTCATTTCACAGGTAAAGAAGTCCTAAAGGCACAGCAGCAAAAAAGCCTGTTTAATTCAAAGTGTCAGAGAGAGGGAGGAAAAACTAAATTATGACTATATTTGGTGCAAAAAAGGACTTAATAAATAAATATATTAGGAAATGACCTCTTTAGGAAAGCTAGTTTTTGAAATGTATTCAAAATGCAGTCTTAGCTAATCCCCAGTAATTCTGGCACAGCCACGGTGAGTTGGAGAGAGCGTGGCATTGCAGTGTTGAGCAGAGTGTTTTTCAGGGCACCGCTAATTAAACAAACCTTTCCAAAAAGTCATTTCTAACATCATAATTGCATTCGGTACTCAAGGAGGAGGAGAAACCAGCTATAAATAATGATACAACTTGAAAACATGAAAGTAAGTTTTGACTAATTATTGGCCAGATTCAAATGGCACACCATTGGGAGTAGGGAAAGCGCTCATCTCAGCTCTGAGTGAAGATCCGTTTCAGGGAGGGCTGAGATCAGGCGTGCCGCACTGGGGCTCTGGGTCATGATCCAACAAAGCAGAGCGGATCATTAGGACATTCTTTTCCCACAGCTCTTCTTCCAGCAGACACCACATACAAACACAGAAATCACAAAAAAACAAGAATTCCAAAGAAACAAAACAGGGGCAATCAATCTCAACTCAGAGACAGATGGCATGTCAAACTCTGTCAAAAAATTGGCTCTTGAAATTAAACTTTAAATTTAAACTTGTAAATATTTCACTACATTATATTTTATCCTTTAAATGGATAGTGCAATCAGTTGCTGGTAGCTACCCACATTCTTCAAAATATCTTCTTGTGTGTTCAACAGAAGAAAGAAACTCATACAGGTTTGGAATAACTTGATTGTTATTGAGGATGACAGAATACTCGTTGTTGCATGAACTATCCCTAAAAGATCATTCTAAACTTGACCTTTCCTGAAATATTAGCACTTGCCACCCTCCAGGTGCCTTCCCTGGCATAGCCAGGTCAACTAGAATCAGCTATTTAGCTCCTGTCCTGAGGCACACAGTGCAGTGTTTAACCTCCCTGGATGTTCCAGTGATTACAATTAAGCAGCTCTTATCCCTGGACATAATCAAGCCCGGGTTAATCCACACACACCATGACAACCACCACAGGACAAGTCCCACCAGCCTGCTTGGACGGTGTCATTGTTGGAACAGGGTCAAGTATGGCAGGAAGCGTCTCCTCAGCCAAGTAGGATGTGGAGCAAGTGACGGAAGAAAGGGTTGGGAAATGAGAAGGGCATTGGGAAATGGCTGGAAATTTCCACCAGATCACATTTTCATAAATCAAGCCCTTGTCCCGGCACAGTGCGGAGCAGAAGGGATTGGGAAAAGAGGATTAGTTGGGTGCAGCCCAACACAGGAGTTAAAATGTTATCCAATATCATTCATACGAGAACGTGAGGACAGACGAACGATGACTTTGCTGTGCAAGAGCAGAACTGTGAAGCTGGGGAAGTCTAAAATGACAGTGCTCAGAACAGTATGCTTTCAAATAGAAAAATGTTTATGACAATATCAAATGGTATTCTGTCACGTTTTTAAAGAATTTCTCTGTATTAGCTTATAGCCTAACATGAAGACACCACTGAAAGGCAATGAATTATATAGATTGAATGTCAAATATATCCACCATCGTATCTAGTTCAGGAGAGGCAGACTTCGTGCTATCTGAGGGGAAGGTCCATGATAAAAGACTGTGTTCAGTGGTAACAGTCAAGTGTATCAAATAAAAGTAGCTACCCATCTCTCAACAGTTCACAACAATTTATTTGTATTTGTTCAGAATGAGTGAACATCTTAACCTCCAGCAAATGTCACTGCACAGATTAAAGCCGAAGTGTGTATTTTTCAATATTCTCTCCTGTCTCGGCTTAATATTCACAAACAACTAAGTCGTTTGTATGCTGATTTCATCAAAAAAGAAAAACAGTATTCTATTTGCATAAGTATCCTGATCAGCGGCACACAGCAACATTATAGGTCAACCAATGCTGCATGCTTGGGGCAGAAATACATGTTTGCCTGACCGATTGAAGACGGGAGAGTAGGGAAAACTAATTTTTGGAGATGACAATCACATGAAAATTAAACACTTGAACTTTAAACATTCATCTCAGAATATTGTAAATAACTGCATCTCTGCTCTACACACTATATAGAAAACAGTACACTCTCAGAAATAAAGGCACAAAAGCTGTCACTGGGGCGGTACCTTTTCAAAAGGTACACTTTTGTACCTATTAGGTTCAAATATGTACACTTTAAGTACTAATATGTACCTTTTGCTCACCATGTAGTGAATAGTGAATGAGTGAACGAGTCAGCGGTTTTAAACAAAATATACACGAGTGCGCAAAATGCCTCTTATGTTCTCTCAAGCGTCTCGTGAGTTCAGCACTGTGGCGAGATGTCATGATAGACATGAGCAGTTTTCTGTCATCGCTTTGCATGCTGACAGCTACTCTCTTGGCATCACACTGATGCTTACATCATTACTATAGCAACCAATGCAGACACACCAGATATTAACAACACTGTCTGAACAAACGGATCAGATCACATGCAAAATGAATATGCGGAGCATCAGACCTAAAGATCGGATTTGAAAACCAGATTGTATTTGTGTATGGTGTGAACAAAGCCTTAGTGTACGAGTATACAAAACAGAAACAGGCCTGAAATGAGATTCAGTAAGAGAAAAGCTTACATAATGAAGACACTTCATTAACATATGAAATGAGTTCCAGGCAGGAGGGACTGCGGAACTTACATTCCACAGCTATTGTTCCAAAGAACTGAAGAAAAAAAAAAAAACTATAGGGGACTGATAGTCAAGGCCAAGACAAAGATGGAAAGAGAGGCGAGAGAAAAAGAGAAGCTTTAGAGACTACCCATCAAAGCAGAGCTCAAACTCTAAAACTTCCACAAAGATTTCCATATTCTAAAAGTGAGATATGAAAAGTTTATCAAAAAACCACTTTATGAAGAGTTCCTTCAAACAGTTCCTCTTATTAGACACCTCAAAAGGCAAGTGACCACCCAAGCAAAATAAAAAGTACAGTTGTGGTCAAAAATTTACATACACTTTGCAGTATCTGCAAAATGTTAATTATTTTACCAAAATAAATGGGATCATACAAAATGCATGTTATTTTTCCTGAATAAGATATTTCACATAAAAGACATTTACATAGCCCACAAGAGAAAATAATGGTTGAATTTATAAAAATGACCCCATTCAAAAGTTTGCATACGCTTGATTCTTAATACTGTTACCTGGATGATCCACTGCTGTTTTTTTTTGTTTGTTTGTTTTGTGATAGTTGTTCATGAGTCCCTTGTTTGTCCTGAACAATTAAACTTCTTCAGGTAAACGCAGGTCTACAGAAACCAAACGATAAATATGGCTCTGAAGACAACAAGATGCTGTACAGTGCCAAGCTGTGGAAAAACACAGTCTTTGCATTGCCTTCCCTCTGATCCCAACATTAGGAAAGAAAAGATTAATCTTGTTTTTAATGAAGTTTCAGACCGCATCAGTAAGAACTTAGTCGTTTGTTCACTTCATTTTACCACGGATTTGTTTTCCAAACAAGGCACAATTCGACGCAGGATTTTCAGAAAAACTGAAACTAAAAGACGATGCTCTATTGCAGGGGTCTCCAACCTTTTACATCATGGAGTGGTTACGTTTGGAAAATATTCTCGTGGACCGGGGGGGGGGCAGATAGACATATAGGCCTATCAGCGCATTATATTGTGTTTTTTTCAGCATCTGAGTCACAGATCGGATTATTTTTTCGGATAAGCAAGAAAAAAAAAATTAAGCGCAGAGAATGACAATGCCGTGAAGGGTTTTTGGTCTCTATGTGGGTCTCTATGCCTGTGCGCGCTTTGATTGTGTGCGAGAACAGCGCGTGAGTAACAAATTGAGCTCTCTTTCGTTTCTTCTTCTCATGGTTTAAAATTGCTTGAACATAGGGCTGGGCGATTTATCTCATGCAATATGCATGTGCATCTCGTCAGGCTAAACCTGGAGCGGCATTTGATCACACGGAGTCAGAAGGCCACTGAGAAGCCACGCAATCTCGCGTTCATTATCGAAGGCGATTCATCTGCGATAATGAACGCGATATTGCGTAGCTTCTCAGTGAACTACGGCTCCGTGTATTAAATGCCGCTCCATTTGAAAACAGGTGATGGGGATTTACCGCTAATCAAGGAGCCGGTTTTACTGACGAGATGCGCATGCATATTGCATGAGATAAATCGCCCAGCCCTACTTGAACATAAATTGGCAAATTCATCAGCGAATCACATGCGTGCCGAACGGTAGGGTCTCGTCCGTACATAGCTATCACGGATCAACTGCGATCCGTTTAACCCCTAATATGTGTGAGTAACTTTTTATTATGTGGTCACTATTGCTTTGTCTGGTATTACACATCGTTTGATATTTAGTATTTATGCATTTTTAATCTAAATCACAGCAGCATCCATCTATGGAGGATGTAGGCTGTGAAACATATACAACTGTTAGCCAATCATAGCAGTGAGTGTTTATTTCTGATTCTACAATCCGCCACCCATATTCAAACAGAGCATTCCAAGGAGGGGGGTTAAATGGGAAAGGAAGGAAAGGACGTGACGTGTGGCCAAGTATGGTGACCCATACTCAGAATTTGTGCTATGCATTTAACCCATCCAAGTGCGCACACACACAGCAGTGAGAAGTGAACACACACACACACACACTGTGAACACACACGCGCAGTTCATGACCCCTTTAACATTTTGCAGATACCACAAAGTGTATGTAAAATTTTGACCAAAACTTTAGATGCTAAAATTAACAATTAATTTGTTTAACAGAAAAGTGTTTAACCAACATGGAACAGCAAAGGCATACTGCACATTAAGCAAAGGATATCAGCACAAGTTCACTTAACAAAATGAATATTAATATAAAAAAACTAAATGTATTATTTATAAATATAAATACCATACTTTGATATATACAAAAGTTACTATCCATAAGAAATCCTGAAAAAATGTATCACCGTTTCCATAAAAATATTAAGCAGCACAACCTTTTCAACACTGACAATAAATTTAAAACAATTTTCACCAATGAAAAACTGCTTAGAAACCAAAACTGAGGTCGCTGTGGTGTGGATGAGGCTGATTAAACATACCAGACTCTCAACTCTTTATCACTTTATCATTTTAGACAAATTTTGTCTCTTTAGGAGGTCTGAAATTACTGATATTTAAAAATAAAAATTTTCAATCCCCACTTCCAATAAGCCTATAATATATTGTGCGCTTGATCGCCAAGCACTTTACGCTGCCCTTCGGACTGTGAATATACATGTACAATCCCTATAATTTGACATCTCATTTAAGATGGACAAACACCCTGTTAAGTCTACTTCGCAGGGAGCTACCAGCCAAAAGGAAACATACCCCAAGTCTCATCCTGTCTTCTCTGTACAAGAGCTCTTTTTGCAAACTCAAACTCTGTCAGCTCTCATCCATCTGACTAAAGCAACATCACAATGTGATGAACTGCAAAATGCTGAAGAGCAATAAAAACAAGCATACAGTATGCTCCCACTGGCCTGCTTTGCAACTCTGTTTGTTGTTTTATGAATCTAGATAAATGCACCAAAGTCTACTCCTGATTAAAGAGGCAACGAAATGACTTTGGCAGCATCCATCCTTGAATCACATTAAAACAAAGTTTTCAAAAACATGTACAACTTATTTAAATTATAAAGTGGAACAAAGGGTAGCTCTTTGCATAAAGCTGAAATTCTCCTGACAAGCAAAGCTGCTCAATGTGCTATGAATGACAGCGCTGCCTAATTTAACAATCTCCTCATCTCAGCTGGGGTAAGAGAGTTTTAAAAAACAGAAACTTTAATATTTCAGAGAATTATGTTAACATGTCATCAATACGGCAATGGGCCTTGCCAATGAAACATTACAGCTAGTAAATGAGATTTACATGCAATTTCAAGTAAAGATGAGCATTAATCAGTCAACATGCAAAAGAGGGTTGTGCAGTTATACATCACATCAGGCCTAACTAAAGGGTGAAAGGTTAAAGAACATGGTACAATGCATATTGCTTATTAAGTGAAAGTATCTCAGAAATTTATCCCAAAGTATAACCTTATAATTGATAATGACATTTACATTAATTCACAAGATATACTGCAAATGCACATCACACTACAAAACATCTCATGCCAACTATGTTTTCATTCTGTAATTTGGTTTTCACACTGCACTTAACCCCTTTAAAAAGGGACGATATCTTTGGACTCACTACTCCCAAAACTTTTTTTAGCAGATGACTTTAAAGCGCGCAGCAGTTATGTTCACAGGATTTGCTATTATGGTAAACAAGGTATTACAAACAACAAGGTCGCTGGTGTGAACGCTTATTTTTACAGTTACCGTATGGTTAAAATGGGTTTAAAAAGTTTTTATGGTTAAAAAACTAGATTATGAATCGAATACCACCACGAGTATGGTTCTGCAGCGAATTGAAGTGTCAAGAGTAACGTTACAGTCTAGCAACGTCCACCCAATCATAAACTAAACCGCGCTTACCTTATTAAACATTTATGTGTTTTGTACAATCGCAGAAACGTTCAAGTGCCGTTTAGAATCAGCGTCTAGATTTCACATTTTTACCAAACACGCGTTACCAAAACAGGTCACGTGCACGTCAACTTCGCACACTTTGTCGTCCAATCAGCGTTACTGACTCGTGAATATGCTAAAAGAAAGGTTCTTCCGCTGTTTACAAACGTATAGTACAGTGTGAAATTTACCCATTATTCGTTAATAAGGCAGACTGAAGTGTGAACAGTGTAAACCCCCATGATTCCGTTTTTTGAGTGACACTTTGTAACAAGTCCTTAGACATTAAAACGAAAAAAGAAAGAAAACACATAAATATTTGATGAACTCCAGCTGCAACACATATTTTAAATCGCTATAGTGATGTAGACCTGTTGGGATTAAGTCAGTAGATGTGCCAAACCGTGCAATTTCAATCAAACACGATGATCCCCAAAGAAAACACTTGCCCTGACAAGTCCCAATAAGCAATGAAATAAAAAGCAGTCATTTAAGATCGTGACTAGGCTACTCTACTTGGTGCATAAAATATAACAAGACCAACTCTGCCAGTAGCACTGTATCTTTGCTACAACTGAAATTGTATCATATGCACTGACACCAGGATCTCCCTTTCTGTTCTGACAGATGCCAAAGCCTCGGGTTGTATTTTAAATGGTCAATTCAGTCCTCATGAGTAACCAAATCAGAAACTCTTTATTCAGATATGTACGCATTATTCCAAATAATCCCCTTAATTTGCTGCTCTGGGTGTGAGAACACTGATAAACGCTTCCTTCTGCATCATAATCATAATCAAAACGACCACGGTCAAATTAAATGTCACTAGCAGCTCATTGTGCGCGCGTGTTACTATCAAGCATGACCCGCTGCCTCAAAACAACGTAGATACATATTAGAATGTAGACAAGTGATGCATCTTCAAATGCTTGAAAGTAAACGCTCATGATGAGCTATCTACAAACGCACTAAAGCAAAATGTATATGTAAATACGACCAAGCAACTGCTCTCAACTGATAGACAGTAAATACGCGAATCGCTCGAGCAGATGAGGAGATACGCGTGTACGCGAATGCATTAGTACACAGTCAGCCTTTTGGGGTTGCGAAGTAAGTTTCTAAATGTCGAGTCTAAATGATCATAGATAAAGGATACAACGGCGAAGAAGAATGAGTAATCTTACCTGCCTGCTCTCTGTGAGTGAGTTGTAGGGACAGCAGCAGCAGCAGCAGAAGCACACTCGTTCAACTTGTCAACAGTATCAGCGGATGATTCCACGATTAGCTTCATGCATCTCCGCAAAAAAAAATCACAGCTTACTTTTTTCGAATCAGTCGTGTTATCATTCAAAGGAAATGCCTCAGCTTAAATGTAAAAAAGGGACTTGTAAAATGCTACGATGCTTTCCAATATAAACAGCAAAAACCCTGTCAGTGCTATTGGATTCTTCCAAGGCTGGCTTTGCACACTACTACAAGTGTGCTGATTACAGCGCATCTCTCTGGTACAGACTCTACAGAGATATTGGAACGTTTTTAAATAGACAAATCCATGTATACTGAACAAGCAAAACTGGAAAAAAAAAAAATAATAAAAAAAAATAAAAAAAAAAAATATATATATATATATATATATATATATAAGAACAAATTAGCAAACATCAGTAGCATATAGGCTTCAGCATCAATAATAATAATAATAATAATAATAATAATAATATATGTTCACTGTTATAATCTAAAAATAATAATTCTTTAATTTTTATTATTTCTACTTCCAATATGATAATGATGGGGTAGTCAGTTCACTGTTATTGGTTGGATGTAATATATGAGAGGCGTTTGGAATATCATTGGCAATATAATAAAGAGCAGTATTATTTGAGAGTAGTATCAGTATTGTTTGAAATATAATTAAAGACACCCCTGTATATTGGTGAATGCCTTCATTTTCAATGGTTAGCCTACATCACTGTCAACAAATATCTCTTCCATCATAATCATATTCAATAACATTATGATTAATGCTAAACAGTGAACACCAGCACAGTGAATTCCAACACTGGAATTCAAATCGATTGCAAAAATGGTAAAACTTAGCTCATTCTTGCTTCAATATAACAACTGATTATATTATGATTAATATCTTTTTTCCTCACTTTATTTCGATTTTCTCCACCTCAGCATGTTACACGCTCTGATCTATAATAGAGAATTATTGTATGTAGATCAGTGGTAATGGTACATGGACCAATAATTTATTATTAATATCAGTCTATGTCTGTCTTTTATAATGGAATATTGAATCAATGTGTATTAATTTAATAATATTGAATATCATTTGCATATTTAATAAACAATAATTAGAATAGTTCAGAAACTTACTCTTTTTTGATAACAGTTGATAGGTGACAGCAAGCGAGCGTGATTAGGACTTGATCCCGGTTCAGTTTCTTTTAACTTCTAAATGTGATTATAGTTTGAAAGAAAAAAAACTTTTGTGAACAGTTGCAATGCTGTGGGCGGTCCTGTACTCGTTTTCAGGTGCAGTTTCAGCCAATCAGCGCCGGACTTCTCTGCAGACGTCAATGCGAGGTTGATTTAGCCCTTTGTGCAGTGTATTAGCCTGTGCTCTAAGTTGGCTCTTACAGTAGCGGCACAATGAATTGTGATCATTGACAACACATGGATCCGTAAGTAATACATCACATAACCTGTTAGAAACTAAAGAGAAAACAAGCTTGATTTTTTGTTCGTTTTTGTTCGCTGTCTTCAAGTTAATCGACATGTTAGCAAGCTTGTTAGGCTACTGCTAGCCTGCTGTCAGACTGCATTTCTCAGTTGACATAAGCCTGATTTTAAACCTACTAGATCATTCTCTATGAATGAAGCACACTGAGGAACAAAGACAGCAGTTTAAAGTTAATCTATGTCTAATAGCATACATTTATACACATAATATTATCTTAAAGCGCTTATTGTTACCTATTGGCTTTGTATCTGAACACTACCTGTCAGATTATGCCAAAAAGTGGAAGATATGATTTGTTACGTGACTGTGTATGACTGTTTTCATGTCTGTGTTCATAAGCAAAGATATTTTCAGTGTCAAGTGGCTGGATTCTACAATGTTCTTCAATATCGATTACTTCCACATCAAAACAACTGTGTATTTCATGTCTCCATTGCTGTTCAGCACAATATGTTTTGTAAGACAAATAGGAGTCCATGGTTATATTGTTACCATGTGGTCTAAAATAATAATACGGTTTCTCTATTCGATTACTGTTTCATTTTATCCTCAGATTGAGTTTTTGTTAGATGTAAGTTAGAACTGTTGCTGGAATAGTTTGATTGATCCCCTTCAAGGTTGTCCTCCTCTGTGCTTCCAGCTTACAGCACAGCTTTTGTCTCCTCTTATCCAAAATTCATTGTCTCATTCTCTCTTTCATCTCTTCATCTCTTCATCTAGCACTTTGCACGTCCCAGCTCTGACCTCTGACCTCACTGTGATTGAAAACTCCTGCCATCAGTAACCTCCTCATGTGCATCATCTTCTTGAAGTTTGACCCTCGGCCTGCATCCAAAAATGCCTACAGGTAGTGCACCTGCTCCCAGGAGCTTTCCTGTCTATGTGTTCAATGCAAATAGTGATAGGGAAAGTTCTTGCACATGTGTGGGGAAAAAGATGTTGTTTGATACTGTCAGAAAACATTTTTGAAGTGTTGGCATGTAAAGCAAAATCTTTTGGCCCGTATTTCAACTTCTGAAGGTGCACTCATTTATTGTAGCGCTGGCTAATGTGGCCGTATTTGACTTGTTTTGACATTGTCCAGTGGATGCTGAATCATGGAAAAGCAAACGTTTTCAGTTACCGATGACATTGTATAAATGCTCACAGTGAGCCATGATTAATTTATTCCACAGACTGAAGTGTCCAGGAAAAGAGGGGGTATTATTCAGTTGGTCATGTGATCTCAATATGTTGGTACCCTTGAGGCGACCTGTTCCATATGTAATAAAACAGCTTTTATTGGGCTGCTGATAAGACATGGTTTTTTATCACAATATTTTAATCATTTTTCATAAATAATGGTAAATTTCATGTAATAATTAGTGCTGTCAAATGATTAATCGTGATTAATCGCTTTCAAAATAAAAGTTTTTGTTTACATATGTGTGTATACTGTGTATATTAATTATGTATATATAAATACAAACATATGCATGTATATATTTAAGAAAGATATGTTATGTTTATATATTACATGTGTGTGTATATATAATATAAAATAATATAAATATAAATGTATATACATGTAAATATTTTTAAAATACATACATGCATGTGTTTGTATTTATATATACATAATAAATATACACAGTATACATACATATATTATGTAAACAAAAACTTGTATTTTGGATGCGATTAATCACGATTAATCGTTTGACAGCACTAGTAATAATACATCTTAATATAATAAATTTCTTATAAATCCAGTCTTCTTGCGTTTAAAAGAAACAATCTAATAATATACAAATTAGCAAATACATACATATACACTACTGGTAAAAAGTTTGAAATAATTCTAATTTCTTAAAAGTTGTTTAAAGCTGCATTTACTAAAAATACAGTAAAACGAATAATATTACATTTTAAAACTTACTGTTTCCTATTTTTAAATATTTAAAATTTTAAAAAATTATTCTTGTAATGACGAAGCTGATTTTCAGCAGCCGTTGCTCCAGTCTTCAGAGTCACATGATCCTCCAGAAATCATTCTAATATGCTGATTTGGTGCTCAAGAAACATTTCTTATTATTAATGTAGAAAACAGTTTTGCTGCTTAAAAAACTGTGATTTTTTTTTTTTTTCAGGATTCTTTGATAAATAGAAAGTTGTTAAATTATTTGAAACAGATCTTTTGTAAGAGTTTTTTTACTGTCATTTTTTTATATATATATAAACTTAATAAATCCTTGCTAAATAAAAATAAAATTTTACTGACTCCAAACTTTTGAATGGTGGCATTTTTGTTTCAGGCGTTTTTTGTTTTATTTTATTTACATTAATGTTACATTAAATCCCAGGTGGCTTCATTTCATAATTTCATTTAGGCTAACCTGTAATTTAGTTTAAGCTGTGGTGTTCACTTACTGTAAAAAGCCCATAAAAGCAATGACTGTGCAGCAGTACAGTAGTGTTGTAGAGTACCAAGCTGACAAACTAGGCCCAGGTAACCTCTACCACAATTTTAAACTCTCAGTCCCTAAAGGATATGTCTCTAGGTCAGGGTTTGCTAAATGTCTCTAAAGAGCTGAGAGAGCCAAGTCAGTATTTTTTTGTCAATAGCTGTTGCCTGGTGAGCTGTGAATCGTGTGTATGTAATCAATTTGCGTGTGCTAGTGTTCTCTGTCTTCTTTCCCCTTCACTGCAGAGAGGTTACCTTTGTTAATACTGTCAGATTGTAACACGCTACGCTAATCAGGATTATTGCCCAGCAAGCTGTAATTTGATTATCTAATATTGAGTCAGTCACAGTGGTTCAGAGTCACAGATGACTCAACCCAGGATGTAAAATCTAATCAATGACACTGAGTCTTGAAGGTTGTCTTGTGGTGCGTCGGTTCCTCTGATTTAGGGTAGCATCAACTTGTTTACAAAACAGCGCCAAAATGTAATATAATTAAGTACTATAATCAGGTAAATGTGTTAATAATATTACAGAATACAGAGTGTATTTCTGTTTATATTGCATCCTGTAATTTAGCAACATTGCAATTTGTTTGGATCCACCTAGACCAGTGGTTCCCAAAGAGGGGTATGTACACCCAGTGGGGTGCTTGAGCAGACCTAAGGGGTATTCATTTTGTGTATTGATTAATAAACCTGTAGAACATAAATGTGACTTATAATATTAGGGCTGTGTAAAGTAAAGTGTCTAAAATATTAATCAAAATTAATTTTTTTTTTTTATTCCTTTTCAGAATATTCAGTGTAATATAAATTCAAATATGTGTCACGATGGTCGTCTAATTGACTAGTTGTCCAACAATGGTTAGACTAGCCGATTAGTAAGTTTGTCTAGTTTATCTACTTTTTATTTTTATAGATTCACCATTCAAAGTTTTGGGGTCTGTCGGGTTTTTTAAATGTCTTTAAATAAAGTCTCTTATGGCTGCATTTATGTAATCAAAGAATGCAGTAAAAATAGTAATATTGTGAAATGTTATTGCAGTTTAAAATCACATAACATTTCTTATAAATGTTGAAAACAGTTGTGCTGCTCAATATTTTTCTGGAAACTGTTTTTTAAGGATTCTTTGTTGAATAGAATGTTTCTAAAGAACAGCATTTATTTGAAACCGAAATCTTTTGTAACATTGTAATTATCATTACAATGTTACAATTTACCAATTGAATGCATTCTTGTGGAGTAAAACTTAATTTTGTAACAGAAAACAGAAACTTACTGACCCTACATTTTTGAACGGTACTGTATATTATATTTTTAATAGTTTCGGCAACAGTGCTGTTTAGTAGTTGTGTTTTTAAATTTATTCTCTGGTACTTCTATGTGTATTCAGCCATACATCTTTGTACAGTACATCTTCCTAGCATTTGTAAGATGGCATGTCAAGGTATAAATAGTCCATTTTAATTAGCCAAATTGCACCTTGAGTCTTCTGCCCGTTCTGTTTGGCTTCTTCTGTTTTTGAACCCAAGAATGCAACTTGTGTAAAGACCCTTGTAAGGGAAACAGGTAAATTTAGCTCAAAATGAAATAATTATGATATTTATGGGGAATTTTGACAGAATCACTGTTCAGGTGAAGCAAAACCATCCTAATTATACAAGGTTTTCATGACAGATTTGTCATCACATTGCTCAGGCAACCAATCAACTATTTGATTTTAAAAATACGTAGTTTTACATGTCCCTTATTTCAAGTTTGGTGTTTATGATGGTACGTACTGATGGGAGTATGTGGGTACTCGAGATAAAAAGATTGGTAAAACACTGACATAGACTTCAGCTGTAATGTCATCATTAGCACTGACCTCTTGAGCATATTTTACTGACAGAAGCTACAGTTTGGCATCAAAAAAAAAAAAAAACTCATGCACTATGATTCACCTCATTCAGATCAGTGGCATTAATCCATCTTAAAAACAGAAACGCCTTTGAGATTAATGAGGATTTCTGTCTCAATACCCAGAAGAAGTGTACAATTATTGCAAAGTTCATTACAGTTCAAAACCAACATCGGATGTGGTTAGTGGAAATAAACACCTCTTTCTGGAACGTTTAATCTTCATCATGTTAACCTCTGACCTCACATTCCCAGCCAGCAGCTCTGAAATCCCTTTGAGAGAAAACAGGCCGGAGGTCTGGGTCAGTTTACTTATATATGGTCATGATGACTTTTATGTCATTGAAATGGATCCACTTAGCGGTAATATTTTATCTTGGGAACAGAGAGAGCCTGTCAGAGAGGCTAAAAGATCCTGAAATACAACATAGTCTAGAATTTTAGCTAGAGATCTTTTAGATCAAATTAGTTTTGTTTCTGCTAGTGTCCAGCTGTTTGAGACACAGTATAAGGTAGAGCTGATATTCATATCTAAAACTCCTGCTCTTAACATATTTTAGCATTGCCATGGTGCTCATTTCTCTTTCCTTGATGACGTGGATGTTAAAAATATGACAATTTTTCAATCGTATGATCATCATGATGCTTTGCTACCATGATACTAACACGAACATAAGATATGGAACAGACACTGAACTTGTGTGTATTAAGAAAGTAAAAGTGTGTGAGTTTGCGGTGAAATTCCTGTTATTATGGGAGCCATAAAAAGATTACTTTGAAATGCAACATACAGAAGTATGCTTGGCATTTAAGTCTATTTCTGAAGTATCTAAATTCAAAGAAACCTTTAAAGGTGAGTTGTGCCATTTCCTTTGTTAAATTGCCTGTCTTCTTAAAGTCAGTATGAATGGCTGTTTGTATCCCATTTTACTTCCATAATGTGACCATATACCTTAAATTTCAAAAGGTTGGGCTCAGAACACTTTTGCATTTATACTTTTTACATTGTTCCAAAGATTTTGTTAAATCTTTCTGTTCATTAAAAATCATTTAAAATGTATTATGGTTTCCACAATAGTATTTATAAAAATATAAAAGTTATTTAAATTGTAATATTATTTCACAGTATTACTGTTTTACTGAATTTGTGATCAAATAAATACAGCTTTGATCAGCATAATAGACAATAATTCTTTCAAGATCATTTAAAAGATCTTACTGACCACACACTTTTAATATTAGTTTATTTAAAATAAAAGAAGATATTCAATGAGAAAAAATATAGGGTGGGAGTATCCAGAAGGAATTGATTTGAACATCCAGCACAACAATAATTTTCACTTTCCTTATCTTTCTATCTATCTATCTATCACATAAAGTGTTTTTGTCTGTCTGCATCACTCAGGGACTCCCTTCTGCTCTCCCATAACTGCCTCTTCATCTGCCCTTGACTTCTTTTCAGGTCTTGCTGTGTCCAGTCATCTTTTTGCCATTTTTCTGTTTCATTGAGAAATAATAT
The DNA here is from genome assembly GCA_021397915.2 of Tor tambroides. Taxonomy (NCBI): domain Eukaryota; kingdom Metazoa; phylum Chordata; class Actinopteri; order Cypriniformes; family Cyprinidae; genus Tor; species Tor tambroides. The sequence continues at coordinate 37,883 of JAFVLL020034620.1, forward strand.
CTCTCCATTTAGCCTGACAAAGAGGGTGATAACCTTGCCCAAGGTCTGGCGTAATTGACATTGTCAAGCCAGTAAGTTGTTTTCAGATGGAGAGGAGCTTTTCTGCTTTGCAAGCTGTCTCCTGTACAGAGCACATATTCCTGGGGTGCATTAACCATTGCAGATCAATCTGCGAAGCCTCCAGGATATTTCATCACTCTTTGTCTCTCTGATTTTCTTCTTCTCTGTCATCCTGTCAGGTTCCACAGGCTGGAAATACAGTGGACATTTGACTCTCCATGCTATTGCTAAGCAGTTAGTGCAAGTTTTGCCTTTTCTATAAGCATGGCCAGGAAGGCAGAATGATAAACCTGTGCCCCTGAATGAAATGAGCTGCGTATTGACTTCAAGGCTTAACGCACAGAACTTTTGACTTGCGTTTTTCTTTGTCCTGACAGTTTACATTTACATCCAACTATGTTTACATTAATGACCCACCAAAGTGCATAAGTTGACAGTCAGCTCTATCTAGAGTTTGGCGAAACTTTTAAGGATGGCCCACTGGCCCGGAGCCAGTGTTGAGAGAGATTTGGGCCATTTTTATGCCTTGCAAACCTAAATGTGTGGTAACTGTAGTGTGCTCATTGTCATTTTATCACCAAGAGAATGTTATGCCATTGTTTTTCTTTAAAAGTTTATCGTGAATTTATGGAGTTACATTATAGCTGCAGAAGTAATGTTGCAGTGTAGCAGTATTGATGATAGAAGTGCTATTTTAAAAAAAATGAAATCTTGATATCATTTTAATAATACTTTAATATTATTGAAAATAACCCTGCACCAGTAACTTTGCCCTCCATTTGATAATCCAGTTGGCAGCTACAATATGTCTTATTTTTTAATAAGCAAAAAGGGCAGCCGTGGCCTAATGGATAGAGAGTTGGACTTGTAATCTGAAGGTCGTGGGTTTGAGTCTCAGGTCCGGCAGGGATTGTAGGTGGGGGGAGTGAATAACCAGCACTCTCTCCACCCTCAATACCCTAAGGTGAGACCCTTGAGCAAGGCACCGAACCCCCAAACTGCTCCCCGGGCTGCCCACTGCTCCGGGTGTGTGTTCACTACTGTGTGCGTGCACTTGGATGGGTTAAATGCAGAGGACAAATTCCGAGTATGGGTCACCATACTTGGCCACACACCACTTCCCTTTCCCTTTCCCTATTTGTGTAATCCTGTTTATTTTGAGCAAGTGATTTAAATTAAAACTGTTTATTTCTAATTTAGCAAATATTATGTCAAATTAATCTAAATTTAATTTACTGTTCATATTTCATTTATATAACACATTATGTACTATCTTTAAATTAAATATTGTGTTCTCACATATATCAGCCACCCTGATCTCTAAAATATTGACATCAGTCATCAATATTGAAATCAGTATGGATCGAGCACTACACTTTCCTATGGATTTATAATTCTTAAATTCGTTTAAAGTTTGTTTTAAAAAAGTATCATTGCAGATTGTATGGTTGACATTTCCCAGCTGCCTGACATAAACCCCAAATTACTTAGTTCAACATGAAAAGATATAAATGAATATTCCATTACACTGGATTTTAATGGCAGAGAGGCATCTACAGAGCAGCAGCCCTGAGCAGAGACAATAAAGCCACACACAGCAGCTTTCAGCATCACAGCTGAGCCTTCTCTGGGCCTTAGGTGTGGAGCTGGCAAAGCATCCATTGCTCTCCTGGGATAAGCCTGAGATAAACACATTTAGGTGCACATGTGACCTATGAGCCCATTCAACAGTGCCAGCCTCCATCTCTCCCCCTCCCACAGGAAGTCTGACTGAAATCAGCCCTTTATTGGTTAACACAAAGTCCATTACCCACAGCACAGCATTGCAGTTTTTTTATTTATGAGACTATAAGGATGATTCTAAAGGTAGTCTGTTATAGTGATGTATGCTATTATAGAAATTATATGTTATCAGTATGATTGTATAGATTGTACTGTGTGAGAGATTGTGTGATGTCATCGTCATCTTTTTTTTCTGCAGGCTTATTCTGGCTGCTAACAGAGATGAGTTCTACAGCAGACCGTCCAAAGCTGCAGACTTCTGGGGCAGCAACAACGAGATCCTCAGCGGTAAATATCAGTCTTATTTTTCAGTTATTAGACAAATATTTAATATCCAAAGTCCAGTTTTTATCTCCCCTACGTTTTGCGAAACATTGGCTTAGCTGTGTCACTGAGGAATTCAGATGTTGGTTTTTATGTCAGCAGAGTTCATCTTCTGAACTGCGTATAACTGAGTTCCTACAGTTTAGGATAAACAAGAGTTTCTTCAAGAGTCTTTTTATTGTGTCTCATAGAGCCAGATGTTTGACTGTGTGCATGATGTCTAGTATTCTGGTCAGGAACAGCCCACTTAAGGTCTTTGCACACTGAGTCCAAAATTTTCGTATGCGTTTTTTCGTATTCACATCCTAAAAATTTGTCGCACACTGAGTCCGATGCGTATTAGTTAATCTGTTGTGAAAAAATTTGCAGAACAATACCAAATAGAGTCTTCAAGCAGTGAGGATGATTTTGTTGTCCTCTCTCTTCTTAAAAAGAGGAAATATTGGGTTCATCTCAATGCTGAGATTGCTTAGAGATGAAGGAGAGTTCCACCTCATCAAGGGGATTATCCCGAACGATTCATTCAAAGTTTACTACAGGATTTTGATGCTTTGGAAGCAATACTAGAGCCACATATTTAAAAGAAGACTTCCAATTTCTGTGAAACAATTGTTCCTGAACAGAGACTGGCTGCAGTATGTCTAAGGTATGGACACACACGCACCAAACTGTGGCATCGGAAAGGTGCGCGCCAGACATTGAAACCAGCATACAATTTTGGCTTTCGATTCTATGGTGGCTGAGTTGTCAAAACACCTCTGAAAATGCTTGCTACGGATGTGAAAAATGCAGAAAACCGAACCCTATCTGAATTTTTTTATGACGGACAAAAGTTTTGGATGCAGTGTGTAAACGTGATTGACACAACATGAGTTCGTATTTATTTTTTAACGTGCGAAAATTTTGGGCGAAAATTTCGGACCTGGTGTGCAGTGGCCTTTAGACATAACAGAACAGAGTGTTTAATTTTTGACAATTATTTTGCTACTAACCAGTTAGTTAAGTAGTGTGGTTGTATGGTTTATCCCATTTTTTTTGGATCAATATTTTTACTATTTATCCAACTAGCTATTCGAAAAGTGTAGTTGGCGAGTGTGTATAGTTTTTTTTTTTTTTTTTTTTTTTTTTTGTTTT